>LPNX010416612.1:0-20604 GCA_001517045.1 Pseudotsuga menziesii
ATGAGGATAGTCTAACTTGAAGGGGCCTCTCTATATATTTTAATATGGTTATTTTTGGAGGAAGCATGGATATAGCCCGTAAAAGAAGGATGTCCCACACAAAAGGACATTTGGAGGGATATCATGAGATATTTCACATGGTTCAAGGTATGTCTTGCATATTTGGAGGCATGATAAATCATCTAATCGATTATTGGCATGATTTACAAAGAAAAGAGGAGGAACTCCCTTCATAAGTCAATGGCATTTTCTCTCCAAAGATAAGATCAAATACCATGACTCAAGGGAACACTGTAAATTGGAAAGTGACAAGTGGTGGCAAGAAAGCATTCAAACCCTATTATATGCAATTTTCTCCCTTCAATGAGGAGAAGCCAGTTTTGAGGAGGCTTTTAGTGGCCCTTGAAGCATGGATCTAGAATTTGCTAAATGTGTTTTACTTTTATTATTGGTTATTGGAGAGAAAATTGGATATAGCATCCACTTATTGATATTTTATTTCAAGGTAAGTTGAGTTAAATTTAGAGGCTAGGAGGCCCTTTATATTTATTAAAGTCCTGTAGTTCAGTTATGCCCTTTGTAAAAGTACCATGAATCTTCCAACTAAAAGACTATTTCTTTCTCATTCTTGTAGCTTGAAAGCGTGCAATTTTAGAGGTGCATTGGTCCTAGAATTTCCATAGCTAAATGGGATTAAAAGGGAGATACCAACCTCTATTGCTCCCTATATAGTGAAAGGACAATCATTTGTCAACCCACTTTAAAGCCTCTCAAAGGTTTTCAAGCATAAAATTTCCTCAACAATATTTGTCAGGTGGGCCTTATTTCCTTATATGTTTAAATTATGTGGCGAGTCTTTTAAATTTTGTTGTTTAATCATTAAATGATTAGATTCCACTTGTCACTTAATTTCAACCTATCATCTATTTTTAGTGTGTTGTTTTGCTTTTCTATTTCAATAGCTTCTTTTACCCTTGTTTTTAAGTAATTATCCTCGTTTACAATTAACTTTAAATTATCAATGCATATGTGATGATAGGAGTTATGAGTGCTCAACTAGGTATCATTAAGAGGTTCTATTTCTTATTATATCCATGCCATGTTCTTTTGTAAAATTTGTATAGATATCCTAGTTTCTTCAATATACAATTTTCTACAAGAGCAAGGTATTGTGTATACACCTTTCTAAAGAGTTGGATTCATGTCATCTATCATAAAATCAAGCATCCTACTAATGGTGTTAGGGGACATGAAATCCATTATTAGAATGTTTCTCTTTTCTAGAACCTTAGCAATCTAATCAATGATTCCTTTAATTCATGACACTGAGATCTCAGGGCTTTCTACTTGACTTTTTAGTTTTTCTTTTATTACCTTCCTGAAGTATTGCCTTGTTAATGTGATACTTATGGTATCCATTCATCATGAATACCTTTAGAAGGTGGTCCATATCTTGGTTCAGTTGTTTGGAGTTTGAGATTCTAGAAGCCCTTGCATCTAGAGTTTTAATGACACTAGTATCCTGCAATGTATGGTGGTGGGAATATGCACGTAGGTATATATGAGTGTTGGTTTTCTTGCGATATACTTGACCTTCCATTCTACATGTGTCACACAATACTTCTCCATGATTTTTTTTCTTACATCAATGTCCTATAACTAAATGGTCAACATAGCTAACTACGACTACAATTGATCAATCCCTATGCCACTCTCGCCCATAGGGAATGTTTCTAATTTCATATAATTTTGTTGGGAATCTTACTATGGTGTAATATTTTATTGTTTCAATGGAAAATGTATAGGGGTGGAAATCATATAATAAACCATTTCTCATGCTTTTCATTAGAAGTTTAGAAGGTCAACCTATCCATCAACACCTTGAACCTATGATCAAAGTCCCATATAGACTCATTTTGTAATTTCCTGGTCTCCTTTGGTTCTGCAATGAGCCATGGCTCAAATTTGGCTTACCAAATTCTTTCAGCATAGCTTGTTGTATATATTCCAATGTTCTAGGCCAGTTTGCAGGTGATGTTGTTTGGTATTACATAAACTAGAGTGATCCATGGTCTCTTAATGTTGTTATTTACTACTCAATCTTTGCATCATCATATAGGACCTACTTCATGGTCCATATCACATCACAAATTAATAAATGTTGGTGTGGAGCTTCATTATCTACTCCATGAAAAGCATGAATCCTCAATGTGTGATATGTCATTATGTATAACATAGTATTATGCATGGGTACCACTTATTGGGTCTAGGTTGTTGCACTACTTCCACTAATTTGACTACATTTACTATTGCCTTTACTTCCTATACTAACTATAAGATTTTGTGACAAAGTTCTAGTTATTAACTCAGATATTAAAGATCTGCATGGGGTCATGGGTTTGACCCAAGGTACCATTGAGAGGATGAAATAGCTCTTCCCCTACATAAATGAGCTGAGAATATTCTTTCTTTATGTCTATGCATGGTAATACTTTGATTTGGAAGGTTGTGCTAGTTTACCTTTCTTCAAACTCACTATGTTTCTCCTCCATGTCAGCCACCGTCGTCTTCCTACTATGCTAAAATATCTTTCCACTATGAAACATTCAAATCTTTTCTACTGTCAAACCTTCTTCATTTCTCAACATTCTCATACCATTCGTTCCTTATTCATTCTATTCTATATCCTTTCCATCAAATCATATCATCCCTATTTATTCCCTAGTCCCCCTATGAGAGTGAAGGGCCCTAGTGATCGTATTCCAAATTAAAAACCCCTTTATCACATAGAATCATGTTAATAAACTTAGAAAACATATCAAATATCACTGCGTAGACCTTTAAAAAAAATCTTTCAACTGGACCATATGACTAGGTATAGTCTATTCTAAATTTTGCAACATAGTAAAAATCAACTATGCGTGATATTTGATTGCATACAATATTAAATTGTCAAATCAATCCAGGGGTCTAGTTTCTTTTGATGTCTTCTACACATTTTGGTTTTGGTTATGTCTTGTTTTCTCCTACCATTTTACAATTAACTATGGGAAATATTTTGTCACATGCTATAGATGTCAGCAATATGTGAGTGTTGTGTAGGGATTTGGAAAATATTGCACAAATTTTCTAGGATAATTACATATGTAGTATATATTTGGTGCTCTTCCTCTACCAAATACTCGTCTACTAGGACCTCTAAATCCACCTCTTCTTGCTTGATTGTGACCTCCTGTCGAAGTATTATTTTTTGGTACCCCTCCTTCTGCTCCATCCTTCCCTTGGACTATGTAGACATATAAAGTGCAAGTCTTCATCATATAAAGTGCACGAAAATACTTTTCATCATGCCCCACTAACTTGTAGAAATTACAATAAAAATTACTAGTAGTGCTTTAATACTTTTGTAGTAATGGGAAGGCATGGGAGGGATGAATCCATCCTATTCTATATATCTCACACCATATTCCTTCTCTTGCAAGGAAGGGGATTGGTTCTCGTATATCCAAGTAATATTTGAAGGTTGGGCAGTCATTTTTTTTTTGACCTTCCATTCTGCATTTGATGCACCATACTTCTTTGAGATTTCTGTTTCCTTTAGCAATGCCTTATATTTGAATGGTCAGTGCAACTAACTATGACTGCACCTAACCCATGCCTATGTCATTATCTTTTATAGCTTATGCTTCCAGTTTCATAGATATATCTCATGCATTTGACTATGATTTAGTATTCTAGTTTTTCAATGGAAAATGTTTATGGGGTAGCAATCCCGCAATAAACCATTCCTTGTGTTGTTCATCAACAATATAGAATGTCAACCTATCCATTAGTACCTTGAACCTCTTATCAAATTCCCATGTATATTGATTTCGTAATTTCTTGATCTCCTTTATTTTTGTAATGTAATTCGAATCCTATTTTAGTTTCCTAATTTTTTTCAGCAAAGCTTCTCTGAAATCTGGCAATGTTCTAGGTTGGTTTGAAGGTGATGTACATTGGTATTTCATAAACTAGAGAAATGTGCAGTCTCTTAATTTTGTTACTAATTGTATAATATTTGTATCATCATATAGGACCTACTTCATAGTCCATATCACATCACACATGAATACATTTTTTTCTAGATTTTCATTCTCCACTCCATGAAAAATAGACATCCTCTATGCGATATCTGTCATTATGTACACTAGAGTATTATGCATGGGTACTGCTGAATATTTTTTTTGTTTCACTAATTCCACTAGTTTGACTAGCTTTACTACTACCTTTAATTATTGTATTAACTATAAGAGTTTGTGATAAAATTCCAGTTCTTACCTCAGATCCTCGAGTTGCACCCAAAGGCATGGGTTCGACACAGGGGACCACATGAGTACTGCCACTGGGATGTAGTATCTATTCTCCTACTAAACTAATCTGAGAATATTAGGTATTTATTTATATACAAGGTAGTCCTTCAATATGGATTCATATGTTTAATAATAACCCCCAAGTGCATACAAATAGCATAACCTAGTCTACATATCCAGTCTTTGACATGAATGCAAATGGGTAAAGCATGGTCCACATGTCATATTAAAAATAAAAGTATAAAAGGAATTGAGTGTGATGGCTTAATTTTCTCTTTGAAATTTTCTGTTGGCTTATTCTCCAATAGATGTGTATAGGCCTCATAGACTTGATTTGGGATATGCACAGAATTACATGGTTGAAGACGCTGCCAAACTTTTTATGAAATGCCTGAAAGGAATGTGGTATCTTGGACATCATTGATTTCGGGTTATGCTCAGAATGGGGGTGTTGATGAAGCTTACAAACTATTTGAGAAGATGCCCGAGATGAATCTATTCTCTTGGACTGCAATGATTATAGGATATGCACAGGATGGGTGTGTTGATGAGGCTCTGAAGCTCTTTAAAAAAATGCCACTCTGAAGCATAACCTAGCCTACATATCCAATCTCTGACACGAATGCAAATGGGTAAAGCATGGTCCACGTGTCATATTAAAAATAATATGAGAGTATAAAAGTAATTGACTATGATGGCTTAATTTTCTCTTTGAAATAAGTAATTTATAAAAGGAAACATGCGGCCAGTGTTGACTAAAGAGATCACCTATATAGAAATCATGTATGGTTATGGAAGGTTTCAGCCCATGGACCCCAATGAAGTAACCCAAAGTGGATTTGAGAAATTTTTCCTTTGTTTTCCGATTTATAGCGGTGTCCCCTAGCCATTGGAAGGCCATACAAAGGAACCAAGTTTCAAACGAACCACTCACCCAGAACCAAACTAGCTCTTCATTCACTCATAAAGGAAGCATGCCCATTCGTAACAAAAAAATTACAACTAAATGCAAGATTAAATTCACATAAAGATCAATCTGAGCCTTGGATTGGATTTTACGATGAGCTTTAACTTGCATAAAAGAGTCATTCAAGGACACGTGGAGAATCAGTCTCAAGACCTAGATCTAAAAATGAGCAACATAATTGAGCTATGAAACCATTTAGAGTGAGTTTGATTTGTGTTGAGCATTTAGAGTTTTCCCACCATATTATTCAACCATCCTCACCATGAATCTAGGGCTCTAAGTTACAAACTTTCTTTAATCAGTGAGGATCGATCCTCACAACTAAGATACAAAAGTTTGTCTTAAATAAAAATAAAGAGCGGTTGGGGGATTCATCCCCGATAGTCATAGTGGATAATGGTGAGAGATGATAAGAAACTAGATAATATGGAAGGTTGTAGACTGCAAAGTGTGCATTATTATGAGAAAGGATCACTACTCTTTATCAACATAAATCCTATCCAATATTTTCTTAAACTCCATAAATTCTTCACTAATTGACTAATTGAATCAGGCTTCATAATAAAGACGATTACCTCTAATTGGGATAGAATATTGGTAATATTTCTAATTCATAAATATAGTACTAGGTATCTCACTAAACAATCCATGACAATGGATCTTTGAATAATTTTACTATGGTTTAATATATAATTTGGTAAATGCACTTCTATCTAACAAGTCGATCTAATTAATTTCTCTCTCAAATATCCCAGTGTTAGAAAACAATGGGATCTTATGATGTAATCATAGGAATGGATTGGTTGGAGGTGCATTCGTTTGTGCTAGATTACATTAGAAAGTTACTTCATTTCATAGATGATGAAGGGAAGGAAAAGGTCTTGAGAGGGACAAACATGGTTGTATCCTTGCAATTTGTATCATTATTGTAGTTGAGAATAAGTCCCAAGAAGGGCTACTAGATGCATATTTTGGTGGCATAGTTTTGACTCAATATCCCATCTTGTAATAAATTCCAGATGTTTTTCTTGAAGAGTTGCATGGGCTTCCTCCCAATTGTGATTTGGTGTTATTTGTTGAACCAAAGACCATATAAGTTCCCTTATTCAATGCCCATGCTTTAATTTCATTAGTTGTAGATGCATATGAAGAATTTTTTGGATTTAGAGTTGATCCAACCTAGCATGTCACCTTGGGGATTGTGAGGAAGAAGGATGGATCCCAGATGTTGTGTATAGATTACATAGAGTTGAATATTAAGGCCACGATATATAACCAATATCCCTTTCCTTATATATATGGATTTTTTACTATATTAAAGGGGCCATAATGTTTTTTAATATTGATCTATGATTGGGGTATGATCATCTATAAATAAAGGATTAAAATATCATGAAAACCGCTTTTACATTTTGATTTGAGAATTGTGGGTTTGTGGTGGTTCCTTTTGGGTGTCAACTGACAAAAATGGGCTGTCTTACTTCTAATATCTAGTTCCTTTTGAGTCTTATTTTGTTATCATTATTATGATATGTTTTTTATCATTATTTCTTGGTTGATTTATGGGTAGATCCATTGCAATAAATTCAACTCCTTAATGATAATCCCAAAATTATGGGTTTGTTAACCATGTCAAATAAGACATCTTGATATATTTATTTTTCCTCCACGATGGATTGTTAGAATTTTTTCATTCAATCTAGCATTATGATCTTAGGATCTTTAACTGAGAGAATAACATTCACAGCAATAAAACACAAGAGACAAGAGACACTAACAATTTTCCTCGGGGAAACCATAAAGGAGAAAACCCCGCAACTTCCTCAGAGATAGAATCAACACCAAAAGTAAAACCCAAAAACATAAAGATGATCTCCAGACAGCAGTAGTCTCTCTCTATGATCCCAGTGTCTTCTCTCTCACTCATGCACCCCAATGAATGAATGTGTGTGTGATAAATAGAGAGGCTCACTCTCTATTTATATTCTTTCGTTCACTTGAAACCCACTCCAACTTGTCGGCCTCATTTAACAATTACTTACTAAAGCCGACATCTCTAGGAGTGTCTAATAACCCTAATGCCCCACAACCTGTGGGGACTTTGCATCCTCTGACCAACAAGGAGGTTTATCATAACACAATGGTGGGGACTATTTCCCCAACTTACAATGACTCACATAGGGTCAAATTCTCTAGGATAGTCTAATAACCCTAGGGCCCCACAACTGTGGGGACTTTAACCCTTGACCAATAGGAGGGTTACCCACAATGACTTGACATGACTTTTTTACATTATAGAACCTCCCGATAGGAACATCGGGGAATGACATGACTCAAATACATTACAGACACATCGCGGAATAAACATCAAGGTACAATACATATAATATACGGATGAATACATTCCGAAGTTACAATTACATCAACATGGATATCATTTTAAAAGACAGATATAATACATTGATGGAAACTAGGTGCCTGATGGTAGGTTCTTAAAATTTAGGAAACTTACTCAAGTACTCTATAATTAAAAATTAAGAAAATAAAAAATGAAAAATGTTTAGTCTTTTTAAAAAAATCATATAAAAGACAAATATATAAAATAAAAAAAAATAAATAAAATATAATGAAAATGCAAAAAACAAAAAAAAAACATAACCTTTGCCCCCAATATGCCGGCCCGCCTGCCTTGATCCTTCGAGGAGGGGCTCAATGCAGGGATGATCAACCAGTTTCTGAAGAGAGGAGGCAGATAATAATGTATGAAAGATTTTTTTTAGATTGTGGAGATTCTTAGGTCAGATCGTAGGTGTAGCATTTGGAGAATGCTCAGATTAGAACTGTGATCCAATATCACAGCTTGAGGAGAACACCAAATCATTGATGACTGAGGAATGACATTTCAAAATCTAACTGAGAAAGAGAATCATTCGTCTCAGCACTTGCAAATCGTGGTAGCTCTGGACATTGAATCGATCTGTGGAATTTATCCAGATTACGGTTGAAGTTGAAGTTACACATAATCGTGTTGGTGGTGCGATGTACCCAGAGTTTTGTTGATTAGGGATTCGTGTGAAGGTCGTTGTTCCAGAACAGAGTGTGCATTTATAAACCAGGGTATTTTCATACAAAAGATTCCGGAATTAGACATTGTGCCATCAAATTCCTTTCAATATAAATTCTGGTAATGCTCAGATGAATTCCTGTAATACTTAATGGTTTCCTGTAAGTTAGATTAATTCTCTGAATTTGCAGTTTTCTATCAATTAGTTGTTTGAGGATGCAAGTGTGCTCCATATTTGGGGTTGTACTAAGTTGTAATCCAAGTTTACCCTTAATCCTCTTATAGGTAGTATTTAAACATGTAGACATTTTCCTACCATTGATGAGGAGTAGCAACCCGAAGCAGTGTGAACTAAAACCACTCTATTTCAAAGGGCAATTGTACTAGGTAGCTATTATATCTATCCATTTTTATCCCTTGATCCTCTTACGGGTAGTATCCAAACACATAGATTTTGTCTAGCCATTAATGAGGGGTAGCATCCTAAAACAGTGTGGATTAGAGGTCCAATCTATTTCAGTAGGGAACTACACTAGGTGGTTGCTACTCTGATGAGCAGCCTATATCATAGTTGTCACTTCAAAGGTATCTTTGTTTTATTAAACATTATGAAATCATATCCCTTATTCCTGATCCTCAACCAATATTACCTCCAAACCTATAAACCTATGCATAGAAAGATAATTACGAAGACAATTTAGAGCCCCATTCTCGGTGCATTAGCCCTAAAAGATTACTTTCATGCATAAAAGAAAATACCATGGATTTAGTTTGTGCAACATGGTTAAGGGACCAAAACCCATAATCTATGCTAAAAACATTGTAATGGGACCCATATCCTGGTTGAAAGCAAAAGATTCCATTTACAAGACATGTGAGGTCATATAGAACCATGTGCATGTCCACTAGACATAAAGATGAATATTTTAGGGCCTACATCCTCGTTGTTTATTCCTAAACCTTACAAAGGCCCTAAGAACGATCCATGTCATTCTAAATATTATAACAACAATAATATGACCCATGTAAGACAATTATTCACTCTACGTGGGACAATTATTCACTCTACCAGGAAATTGAACCAGTCTGGGACTGGGGGACTCAGCCTGGTGTTGAGGGCCATTCTTTGAATGGAGGCACCTCATCAGCTACTAGGAATTTGACCCAGTCCGAGACTAGGGGACTCATCCTGGGGCTGAGGTCCATTCTTCGAATGGAGGCACCTGGTTAGTTACCAGGAATTTGACCCAGTTTGGGACTAGGGGACTCAGCCTGGGGATGAGGGCCATTCTCTGGGAGAATGGAGGCACCTGGTCAGTTACCAGGAATTTGGCCCAGTCTAGGATTGGGGGTCTCAGCCTAGAGTTGAGTTCCATTCATTGAATGGAGGAACCTGGTCAGCTACCAGTGTTGATTTTTCCTGAGCAACATCGAGAGCTATTCTCTTAAGAGAACGGGGACATCTGGTCAAGGACCAGGATATGGAACCAGTCCAGCACTGGGGGACTCAACCTTGAGTTGAGTATCCATTTTGTTGAATGGAGACATCTGGTCAGGGACCAGGATGTGGAACCAGTCCAGTTCTGGGGGACTCAGCCTAGAGTTGTGTGACCATTCTGTTGAATGTAGACATCTGGTTAGGGACTAAGATGTGGAACCAGTCCAGCACTGGGTGACTCAACCTCGAACTGAGTGGCCATTCTTTGAATGGAGGCACCTGTTTAGTTAATAGGAAGATGACCCAGTCTAGCACTGGGGGACTCAGCTTAAGGCCGAGGGCCATTATTCAGGAGAATGGAGGCGCTTGGTCTGTTACCAAGTATTTGACCTTGGGTCAAATTATGCAGCTTATGGCTGATGCACCTGGTCTGTTACGAGGATATAACTATAAGCCCCAGACCGAGTCTAGGCATGTGAGACACTTTGACCCTCGATCTGTGGGCTTTGTGATCTTCTCCAAGTCTTAGCTACCCTTGGTTAAGACACCTAGTACCCGATATTGGTGTCACATAGAGTGTGAGATAAAAGCATTAGTAATTATCTCTGTTTATGATGACGTACTTTGAGTGGGGATGAAGGACCACCTTAACCACTTGTTTTGACCACAGGGCACTTGAATAAGGCTAAAGTAAAAGTAAAAAATACATAAGGACCCTTAGTACCACTAAGGAGTCAAAGTGAAAGTGCAAAAATACCTTTAGTACCACTAAAGGTAAAAGTTAAAAAGATAAAATAATAAAATAATATTATTTTGTTCTTTTAAGTTTTGGTCCACTTACAAGTGATTCAAAGGATATAAAAGAAGATCAATCCATTTAATTTTGTTACACACACTTGCTCATGATCCTACAACTACTAAAGGAATATTTTCGCTCACATTGTGGAGGACATCTTTTGTGGCTATGCCCTAGCATGGAGGATTTTAGCTAGGGCACCCACTATTTAATAGTATAATCCTAAACTAGGGTTTCACCATTAATGAACAATAGAAACTACACCTTCTCTCATTTCATGAGCTAAGGTTTCTTCTAAACCCTCACATAACCTTCAGAATTCTCATGGGCAACCTTCTTCCCTCACGGGCAGTCTCGGTCTATTCACAGGCAGGCCAGATCTCCTGTCCAGGCACCTCCCTCTGCCCTTCGTCACTCACAACAAGCCTTAGCAGGGCTTAGGCATGCTGCCAACACCCTTGGGCAGGCTACTACCACCCTCGGGCAGCCATAGTCTTCTTGCTACCACCCTCGGGCAGCCATAGTCTGCCTACTATAGACTTCTGACAGGTAGGAGTGATGCTCGGGCAGGGTTTCGGGCAAGCAACAGATCTTGGGCAGGGCAGATAGGGTCTGGGTAGGAAAAATAGAAACTTTAGGCAGGTTGACAGGGATTCATGCAGGGCAGACATACCTCCGAGCAGGAAGACAGGGCTTAGAAAGAGGGCTTGGGAAGTAGACAGAGAGTTTGGGGCAGTAGCAAGCTGTTCGGGTAGGCTGACTGGGATCAAAGACAGTTTGACAGGGATCACACAGGGATCTCGGGAAAGTTCAATCTCAGTCTAGGCAGATTCGAGCAGGCAGAATAAATTTCGGGCAGCCATTCTGGAAGTTTCGGGCAGCTAGAAGAATTAGGGAAGAAAGCCCTAATCTGATTTTTGTATGAAATACATTTTCGTAGATTTTTTATCTATGATACAAACCCATTAGGGTTTGAGAATTATTGAGAAACTCAGTCATCTCATTTAAGAGATGAATTACTAATTCTTTTTGGGGGTTCTTGTCCTTTAAATCATTACTCGTGAAAAACTACCGTGTTCAATGTGTGTGATGTTGTTGATGTTTCTACTGCACTTGTCATTTGTTATCTTACAGTCTGCAAAATTTTAAGAATTCATGTTAATGCTAACATTCAAAAACCAGGAATTTAACCTAGTCTGGGACTAGGATCTCAGCCTGGGGCTAAGGGATATTCTCCAAGAGAATGGAGGCACTTGGTCAGTTACCAAGTATTTGACATTGAGTCATTTGATGCAGCCTGGGGATGAGGCACCTGGTTAGTTACTAGGTCATCACCATAAGCCCTAGACCAGGTCTAGGCAAGTCATGCACTCCTCTCCTTGATCTATGGGCTATGGGACCTTCTCCAGGGACTAGATACCCCTAGTTGAGAAACCTAGCACCTGATCTTGATGGCATGAGGAGATCAAGATAAAGCATTCAGTAATTCTCCTTATTTACGAAGATGTACTTTGAGTGGGCATGAATGAAACACAGGGACCCTTGAGACAACTTGTTATGACCACAAAAATACTTGGAGGACCATTTAACCCTAGCCTTGGTCTATGAGACCATCAAGATAAGGACCAAGTGGCACAAGTCAAAACACCAAAAAGACCTTTGTACCACAAAAGATTAAAGTCAAAGGGTCAAAGATGAAAAAGAAGTTAAACCCTAATGTCAACTCCTAATTATGTGGAACTAACTTAAATGTTGATGGACCATAAATAAAGGACATTTACAATTCATCTCATAGACACAACACTTCAACACTTGACTGCTCCTCTACTCGCTGCTTGAGGTTGATAGAGATAATTTTGGTGCCTGGTGTTGTTTTTCTTCAACAGTGGCAACATTTATGCTTTCTTGGTTTCTCTTGTCACACTACAGTCACTATGGTGGTTACTGTTATACGTAGTAGCTTTAATAACCCTCGATGGTGGTCTAGGGATACAACAGGTCTCAGTGTGAAGCCTGTTGACAGTCAACAAGCTCACGACAACACTAAAACTCTTTCCTTCTTCTCGTTGGTACATTTCATGTGACCCTAACAAAACTAGGGTATGTTGCAACACCCTCGAGCCCTGCTAGGGTTGATCTACTGTGCACCCTAGCTCTTGTTGGGGATTCTACAGCTCACGGGTGAAGTTGCCCTAGAGGGATGGAAAGTTGTAAACTGATTGGAATGATTGGTATCTTTTCTACTTGAATTGCTGTGAATTCTGGGGCTAATTGAATTGAATTATTTTCATTGTTCCGCTGATGTTTTATAAATTGATTTACAGCAGTCCTAAAGGAGGAACCTTCTTGAAAAAGGTGAGTTTCATACTTGCATTAATTGCTTGATGCAAATGAAATTTTCAACATTAAGGGTTTTAAGACTTTTTTTAATAAGGAAAACCTCATAGAGAAACCCAAGGGATACTTATGCTTTTGTGGATTGCATTCCTAATAAACCCATCGGCATAGGCTAGTGCACTTGACCCCGCGGATTCAAACTGGCATCTAGTGCCACCAAGCTAACCAAATGCCCAACAACATTGGCAACAATCGGTTTAGCTAACCCTTGGGATAGCTTTCGTAAGCCTCTTGTCATGAGCAATTTCTAATTTCTTTTCCCATGGCCTAGTACCAACAAGAATATTTTGCACTATTTTTTTTGATGTCAGATCAAATAATATAATCATACTTCTAGGCAAATATGAAATGCTAAAAAAATCTATTATAATCTATTGTACTACCATTAGGTAACTCACCATTTGGGACCACAGTTTTCTTTTTTTTTAACAACTAATTTTTCTTTTGCCATTTTCCTTTTTTTAACAATCAATTTTTATTACTTTCCATGTTCTGGCATCCTTGTTTTTATAAAATGACACCTGATTTCTAGAAAATACTACAGATCTGGAGGCGTCCCCAACAGTTGGAGATGTTTCCATCCCCCCTTTGGGGATGGGGAATATGTCCTTATGCTACATAGGACAATCGTAATATATCCTACAACCTCCAAATGAAGATTCTACAATATGATTTTGTAGGGAACGTTAAAGTGCAGACATGGCTAAGCAAGATCAAGCTAGCTTTCCAATCGCATGGTGTTCATAACCAAGATTTTAAGCTAAAAATTGCACTTTAGCACCTTGAAGGGCTGTCGCAGACATGGGAAGAAAGACAGATCTCTATTCTAAACACCCGAAAGGAGATTTCGGCGAGTTTGTAGATATAATAAACTATAGTCTCAATTGAAACTAGATATACACAGTGATTTGCAAGAAGCTAGGTTTTAGGAACGGTACCCATATTGCCAAGTTCATATTAGCAACAACTTTGTTTACCATGTTTAACAATGGTTCAAAATAAGAACCGTTGATGTCATTGGTTAAGTGATCTAGCAGAGTACTACCTTTTGGAAGAATTGCACTTAGTAATTTTTTCCTACTTTTCCTACTATTTTTTCTCTGAACTAAAACTAGCCTGCAGAAAGTAGATAACTCTTTTAAGTAGGGTGTCACTAAAATACGATGCAAAATCTTCTGCAGTCTCATGTCTCCTTTCATCACACTGTACAATGTTAAATATTTGGCAGTAGGCATACTCGTCCCAAACTAGTTCATCAACAAAATCACCAAGTCTGGTGTACACTCTCTGCATTTTTGATACAAAATTTTCCCAAGAGTGATCATAATCCACCAAAAACCTAAGGCTTGAGTTGATAGCCATCCTTGTTTCCATATTGAAGTGGTAATAGGGTTCCTAAATTGATTCAATGTGAATTTACCAATACCTTGAAAGCACTAAATTAACTCTTCTGGAACAAAAACAACATTATTATAGGCCATTGTAGCATATACCCCTATCCTTACATGTGATCCATTGCCAATCTTCTAGGCCATAAAGCTCCCAATTAGAGGAAATTCCAGTGTCATGGATTTTCAATGGTTTCACATTATGAGGAAGAGCCTCTTATACCTGTTGTAGAAGAACTGATTCCAAATTTGCAATATGAGTTATAAAACAGTCCAACAATACCTAGGAAGTCCAAATCCAGTCATAAAGGTAATTTGATGGGGACCATCAAACTTCCAAAGGAATGAGGTCTTATCCATGTACATATTAGATCCATGTTGACATTGATACCATATAGGAAAGAGTTACAAAAGGAAGTTTTAGGAAGTTTCTTCTAATATTTAGCTTTTCTTGTTTTTGTGCTCTTAGTTCACTTGGAACAAAAAGAAAGAGCAAGTGAGGAAAACACATAAAAGAAGGAAGTAACGATTCAATCACAGTAGGATGCAGACCTGGACCGAGACTAGAATTAGTCACTAATGCCAATGCACAAGGCAGAGTGTAATGATATGTAAATGTGCTTTGTACAGTCATTCTCTCATGGAATAATTTTTCTTCCTTGGATGTTTTCTCTGTTGTATAATGAATCAGCTGCCTCAAACCCACTCAAAGTGTTGCATGATCCTTTTGAACTTTGCTTCCTATCTTCTTTCAACTGCTTTGACCATGCTTCAACATTGGCCTCCCTTACAGCCTTCACATTTTCAGCCAGGTGGACACAAACATATATATGACCTCTGTCTGTGAACTGTAAAAGAAAAAAACAGTACACTAAGTTAGCTAATAGGCAATGACAATTGATTCCCTACAATTGAAATCTTGTGGGTCCAACATTTACTTTTTAATGTACATAATGTATTTTAAAATATTAGCACAAGTACTCTAGTGCAAAGCAAGGACAGGTGGGGATGGAAAACGAACTTTCACAGAATTTCCAACAAGATTTGTAATGATTTGTTGAAATCACCCAGGGTCCCCAACAACGATATCTGGTACCTGATCTGAGACAAATACTGCAAGCTTCTCTCCACCAAAGAAAGGCAGGTGCACATACACATCCATTATTCAACTGGTTAGAAAATGTCAAAGGTACAAAATAAAAACTAGTATTGTACAGGAAATACACAAAATTGGGGAGTGGATTCAAATAGAAAATGGGCAAAGTGATAGGCACAGAAAGTCTTGTAATACTGCAATTGGTACATACCTCAATGCCCTTGCCTCTAGTATTCCCAGAAAATAAAGAAAGAACATAATCCAAAATGGATCGCAAATCAAAGGGAACTTCCTCAAGCTCTAGATTGCCTGACTCAATCTTGGTCTGATCAAGAACTTCATTTATTAGAGTTATGAGGGCTTTCCCTCTAGCTTTAGCAGTTTGGGCATAGTCCTATTGAGTTGCATCAAGATCGGTGTCCATAAGCATCTGCAACATTCCTGAAATACTATCATGGAAATATGTTAACATCATTCCCTAAATGTTGTAAAAGAATATTGGAGATAAAAATTATATATCTAAGCCTCAAGGTGTAATTAAAATTAAACATGAAAGAAAGAATAGAATGGCACAGGACCAATATGCTTAACTTACAAGAACTAATGAAGTGTGAGATAAGCTGCCATTTACCTAGAACACCATTCATGGGAGTCCTGATCTCATGGGAAACAGTAGCAAGAAACTGCAAGAACAATGGATAAAATGATAACAGGATTAGGAATTACTCTAGATCCAGTTATTCACAAATAAATTGACTAACCAAACTAGTTTGAGAAAATTATTCAAAAGGAAAACTGATTTGCACGAATAACTCAAGCAGGTTGAAGGAAGTTCTGAAAATATTCAAAGTGAAATAGAAGAACTATTCAATAATCATACTCCCAAGTACAATTCTATGCTAATAGTGTATGCTTTTGAAAATAAACAACCTAAGATTTGGCAATATCTGTTGCTTCAGCCTGCTTTTTCAACTCCTCCATTTTACGAAAGTCTTTTTCCACTTTGGCAATGCGGTTTACTGCAGAATATATTATGTGACCAACTAACATAGCAATCACAAGTATTCCAAGTGAAGTTGTTATTGCTGACCATGGAATTGCAGGGTTCTCATAAAATTTGCATTCAAAACATTTGCAGCAATCAAAACAGACTTAACCAAAAAAGCATTTCAAATAATCTTGTTGGTCGATGCTGATCGGAAATCCTGTATTGGGCCTAAGAAGGATGTCTTTGTCTCGCCTCTTCTTTTGGACGGCCTTACTCTTGGCTGGAACCAGAGGTATTTGGGACTGTCACAACCCAAATGTCCTTTCTGTTTCTGTAGGAAACTGCACCCTGAGCTTCAACCCCAAAATAGAAAAAATCATTGGAAGAAAAACATGACTACAACTGTGGAGGGACACAAAGCTGAATGCAATTTAGACCAGGATGACAAGATGGCTTGCACCAGAGTTTAGAACACAAGAAAAACAATAGTGGAACAAAACAAGTTGGAGAACATGAAAAACTCTTCTATGTTAAATTCAAATCTAAATGATGAAAGTCGATGCTTTGTTTGATTTTGGGCCTCCAAGACTTTAATCTTAGAAACTTTAGTTCAGAGGTTGGGACTGAAGACCTATATCCATCCAAATCCTGAAGACCTATATCCATCCAAAGCCTTATCCATTGGGTTCTCTACATAAAGACACTAAATTGCAAAATGCATGATCAAATTTGTCATCAATTAGTGCTTCATGGATGAGGTAGAATGTGATGACGTTCCATTGGATGTCTGTGTGATTTTGTTTGGCAGCCCCTACATGTGAGATAGTCATACTATTTTCCAAATAAGAGGTCAAAAGTATAGATTTTTCAAGAATGGAAATCCATTTCCCATGAGTGTGTATAAAGGAAAGCAAAAGATCTCTCTCGTAACAACCAACCAAGTGAAGAGATTGATTAATGTCAATAGAAATATTTTTATCTTGGTGTTGAAACCTAGAGCTGATGCGATGGGTCTAGAAGTAGGTACTTGAGGCGCAAGCCATACTAAGAGGCAGAGGAAGCAGTGGGACATTTTAATAAATCAGTTCATGGAAGTTTTCCAGTAGCCCAAGGGGTTGCCTCCAGAATGTGGCGTGCAGCATGAGACTCAATCAAAGGAGCATGAGATTCAATTACAAGTGTTCCAATTGCCAAATGTTGGTTTGTATAGACAATCATTGTTGGAATTAGCAGAAGTCCAGAGACAAATCCAAGAATTACTTGATCAAGGAATCATAAAAGCAAATGCTTCACCTTGTGGAGCACCAATCACATCGGTTCTCAAGAAAGATGGGACTTGGCATATGTGTATTTCCCTGACTATGGGGCACTTAACCATATAACAATCATGAATCACTATCTACTTTTGAGTTTTGATGACCTGCTTGATCAGCTACAAAATGCAAAATAATTCACTAAGCCAGATCTTAGGCTCGAAGATTATCAGGTGTGGATTGAAGAAGAAGATATATGGAAAATCATATTCAAAACTAAGCAAGGAATTTATAAAGTGCTGGTTTTATTATTGGGACTCTGCAACGCCCTGACAAACTTCATAAGACTCATGAATGAAATCCTCCATCCATTTATAGATTCTTTAGTTGTGTATTTCAATGATATCATTCTTTTAAGCAAGACATGGGAAGAGCGTATTCAGCACCTAAAGAAAGTGTTTGAAATAGTGCAAAAGAATGGGTTGCTTCTAAACTTGAAGAAGTGTGAATTTTCTTAGCAGCATTTATTTATATTGGATTCGTTGTGGGTGATGGTGAATTGAGACTTGATCCTGCTAAGATCAAGGCATTACTGGAGTGGCCTAGACCCAATAATGTCACAGAGGTTTGGAGTTTTATCGGAGCTACTCACTATTGAAGAAAATTTATAGCATACTTTTCCAAAAGCACTGCACCTCTGCATACAGGGACATCTGGCAATAAGCCCTTCTCACAGGGCAAGAAACAAGAAAATTTCTTTGAGGAGTGGAACGGCAAAATTAGCAGAGTTCCAGTGTTAGCATTGCCAAACCTGCAATTAGTTTTTCAAATTCAAATAGATGCCTCAGGGAATTCCTTCGGAGTAGTACTTATGCAAGGAGGAAGACCAGCATGCTACCATTCTAAGCTATTTTCTGGGGCACTATTGAACTATCCAACTTATGACGAGGAGTTATACACATTGGTCCAAACTGGGAAGAAATGGAAGCACTACATGTTGAGAAAGGAGACAGTGATCTATACAGATCATCAACCATTGCAGCACTTGCCAACTCAAAGAAAAACAAAGAAGTGTCGCCATTTTAAGAGGATGGTCTTCCTGAATTAATTAAAACTTCAAATACAAGAAGGGGGTAACAAATAAAATTGATGGCATGTTATCCAGCCCAACAGTCAACAAGGTAGTAGCAGTAAGCACGGTCTTGCAATTGGAGCCATTTACTCATGAAGAGTATAAAGGATTATGTCGTGGATGTTGTTTTCAAGGAAATTTACCAAGAGTGTAATCAAGGAGGGACTTCCGATTTTAATCTGATTTCTATCTTGAGAATGAACTATTATATTGAATGGGCAGATTGTCATCCCACAAGGAGATAATAGAATTTTCTGAAAGCAGGGATGCTAGAATGTGGAAAGTAATAAAAATTGATTGTTAAAAAAAGGAAAATGGCAAAAGAAAAATTAGAAGACCTTTTAGTGTGGTGTAATTGGCTTGGGAAGGACTGGAAAATAGGTGCAGTATTCAATAGGCAGTATACCAACTCATATGGATCAACTAGAGTATTCACTGGTCTATTTGGATTTTGAGGTTCCAAGAACTTAACAAATTCTATGGATGCAACCTCACAGGATCAAACTACTCTGCGGAATGGACTTGAACAAAACTCGGATGGGACTGAGATGAGCAATGTTGAATGTGAAAAACTGACAAGAGATTCCAAGTGTCATCACTTGGAAATTTGGGAACATATTGAATATGGTTTGAGTGCTATGCCTGTAGCATCAGAGGTGACAATTTCTAAGAGCAGGGTTGAATGTACTGGGCCGTGGCCACATAAATGAGGAAGATATTCAAATTTCCCAAGACGGAGCACAAGTTTCCTCATGAGAGTATTCTACAGGTAGTATACCAACTCATATGGATCAACTAGAGTATTCACTGGTCTATTTGGATTTTGAGGTTCCAAGAGCTTAAAAAATTCTATGGATGCAACTTCTCAAGATCAAAATACTCCACAGAATGGACTTGAACAGAACTCGGATGGGACTGAGGTGAGCAATGATGAATGTGAAAAATTGGCAATAGAATCCAAGTTTCATTAGTTGAAACATATTTAAGATGGTTTGAGTTCTATTCCTGTAGCATCAGAGGTGACAATTTCTAAGAGAAGAGTAGAATGTAGTGGGTCATGGCCACATAAATGAGGAAGATGTTCAAAGTTCCCAAGACAGAGTGCCAGTTTCCACAGGAAAGTATTCAATAGGCAGTAGCTTGTTTGTTTCTGTTTTTGGTGAAGATTACTAGTTCAAACACTTTGACAGTGTTAAGGACCCCCTGGACCATTACTTTCTAAATGAAACAACCCAGAGTTCTAGGATTTAATGATAGCAAGTGGTTAAAGAAAGTTCAGCAAGAGTTGAGTATCATTGAAAAAAAATTACCTGACATGATTTATGGGCAAGTCTACGAGGATCGTATGGATTTGCTGAGGGCTGTGATCCTTGGAGCCAGCTTAAAATGGATAGTAAACTCCCAGATAACTTGAAATGGCCATTAATTGCCACCCTATAAATAGCCTTGAAACTGGCAATACCACAGTGAATTGAAAGGACTGTTGAATAATATAAATATATTTAGTGGACATATATATCCTTCCAAGAAAGAATGTTCAAACTATACATATATATAGCTATAGGTATTTATTCTTGTGTTCCATATTAACAAAAAATAACATTCATAAAATGCTCAACATTGCACTAGATGTACCACACAAAAAATTCAATGAGGATTATTTTACCACTAAGTACATATAATTGTCACTAGATGATAAAGCAAGTTTCCTCTAAATCGTGTTACCATCTGAA
>LPNX010416617.1:0-60442 GCA_001517045.1 Pseudotsuga menziesii
GAGAGAGAGAGAGAGAGAGAGAGAGAGAGAGAGAGACGTTTGACAAAAAAAATGATTTCAAGCATCCACATTCTACATAGTAATGTAGAATGTATGTCGCATTGTAATGCTTTTCAAGGTTTACATTTCACTCCGACGTTATCAAGGGTTATGTCACATTCCAACGTTAAGCCATGGTTTATTACAGTGTTTGGTTGGTATATGTCAACACAACCATAGGGAAGACACATTAATAATGTGATAGTAGACGTTTAATAAGCGTTATGTCGCATTGTGACGTTTAACACAGTTTATGTTACATATCATAATGTTATGTCGCATTATGATGTTTATCAAGGTTTACGTTTCACTGCGACGTTATCAAGGGTTATATCACATTACGACATTAAATCATGGTTTGTTACAGTGTTTGGTTGGTATATGCCAACACAACCAAAGATGTGACACATTAATAATGCGAGAGTGGGCGTTTAATAAGCGTTTTGTCGTATTGTAACGTTTATCACAGTTATGTTACATTAGCGACATTAATCAAGGGTTTTGTCACATTGTGATATGTCTTACTAATTGTAATATTGCGACGAATTATTTAAATGATATCATGTAATTAATTACAAATACCAACATCAATATTTTGACCATTAACCATATTTTGAGCAACACAACCATATATTATCATAACCAATGTGGTATGTAGTAATTGTGAAGGTATTAAATAATAAAGTATCCTTAACATATAAAATAAATAATATTGGATATAATTAACTTCCCGATATATTTTTCATATATATTATAGGGAAAAACATTGTATTAATAATATTTTACCTATATTATGTTTTATTTAATGTTTTATATTAATTAAACAATGTGGTAATAAATAAATGATATTATTTTTTAGAATTAATTACACAATATTATTTCTATCAATACTTTATGTATGTCGAAATAGAACATGAAAACCATTGCATACATAGCTAGACCCAACTATGAAAAAAACTTACAATCCAACATTACAATGAATTACATAATCTCACAGAACCAATTAGGGAACGATTTGATAATGCAAGATGACAATTAGACAGCTTTTGTAATATTAGTATCTAATAAAACCTTTCACCAACATATTATTCTTTGATTAAAAATCCTAACGTTGTGATGTGACAAACCTTTCACCAACATATTATTCTTTGATTAAAAATCCTAACGTTGCGATGTCACATTTCCAAGGAAGATTACCATAACCATTTGGCAACCTCGAACGCCGTATTTGAATGCTTGCATTCCCCAATGTCTTTGTCACATTATGAAATTAAACAAAGGGTTTGTCACATTGTCACAATTTGGCTCATGATTTGAAGTCAAATCTTCATATGTTCTGTGACACAATACATAATATAGATAAAAACATAGTAATGAACATATCTTGACTTGGTACATCAATAATATGGTATGGAACGTTATGGCTAGGTTACTATGAATTTGTGATGATATACTTTATTACATTTGTTTATAACATGTGAATTAAATACCTTCTTGTTAATTAGCATATTCAATACTAGCAACAACCACATTAATTTAATTAATGTGTCTAAATAACCTCGTTATTTTATGTTTACTTTAATAAAATTATATAAATAACATACTATATTTCATTAGTTTCACATCAATATTTTGACCATTAACCATATTTTGAGCAACACAACCATATATTATCATAACCAATGTGGTATGTAGTAAAGACACATAAACCATCATGAACATTGCATTCCAACATAATCAGAACTATAGTTGTTTTCAATGTGACGAATGATATAATTTATCATAACCCTTTGTGAACCTCCTACATAGTATTTGAATGTTTGCATTCCCCAATGTATTTGTTACGTTGTGAAATTAAACAAAGGCTATGTCACATTGTCACAGTTTGCGAGGGTTTCATGTCACATCTTCATATGTTTTGCGACACAATACATACTATAGAGAAAAATGTTGGTTATGTCACATTGTGACGTCCATCATCTTCATTGCGTCGAGAGGCGCTCTACAGCCCAGTATGGGGGAGATCTTGTCACGTGATGTAATGTTACTAACATGTTAGCAAAAAATAATAGTGAAAGTGAATACTATGGGATAGATCTTGTAACTTGATGTAACGTTACTAAAGTATGTAACATGTCAGCCAAAAATAATTGTGATAGTGAATATTATGGGAGAGATTTTGTAACACAAAATAAAAAATAATATCACTTTCGTAACTTTATTTTTATTAATAAAAAATAAATTTTCTAATAGGCCAAAATAAATGTCGGCCACAAAAACAATCTAATATGGGGGAGATGTGGTAATCTTCCTACCTAACAAAACAATAAAAAATTAAAAATTTAATTATCCGTAAAAAAATATGTGGGTGAAAAAAACACAAAATTGAATTATCCGCAAAAAAATGTTGGCCTTGTACATGGTTTTAAAGCCATGTGCAAGGCATTCTAAACAACCCATGGTTTTATTGTACATGGTTTAGGAGGCTTTGCACATGGTTTTTAAACCATGTGCAAGGCCTTTTAAACAACCCATGGTATTATTGTACATGGTTTAGGAGGGCCTTGCAAATGGTTTTAAGACCATGTGCAAGGCCTCCTAAACAACCCATGATTGTAGGAGGGCCTTGCATATGGTTTTAAAACCATGTGTGGAGAAATGAATGATGCAATGTTTGTTCCTAAGAAAATAAAAAATATTATATATAGGCCATAAATAATATTAAATATTAATAATAATAAAATTATATGTGGACCTTAAATAAAAAGATGTGTCTTTTGGTTTGAATCAAATCAATGGATACCTAAGAAGAGGTTAGAGATTTGATCGATTTGATCCATCTCGGGGCTTGATAGAGCCCAGGATTTGGATCTACGCTGGTTCTAAGAATAATGAACATATGTTGACTTGGTACATCAATAACATGGTATGGAACATTTTGGCTAGGTTACATTATGAATTTGTGATCATATCTATTATTAGGTTAGTTTATAACATGTGAATAATAAATATTGGATATAATTAACTTCTTGATATATTTTTCATATATACTATACAGAAAAACATTGTATTACTAATATTTTAAGTATATTATGTTTTATATTAATTAAATAATATGGTAATAAATATATTAAATATTATTTATTATATATTATAATTAAATAAACAATATTATTTCTATTAATACTTTGTAGATATGTTTATTACTAGCAACAACCACATTAAATTAATAATATGTCTGAATAGGCGTAAATTTAGGCACATACTTTTTATATTAATGTTTTTTCCTTATGGTATGTGCTTAAATTTAAGCCTATCGACATATTGAGACACATTATTAATTTAATGTGGTTGTTGCTAGTAAATAATAAAATTTTGTTGTACACTTACATTTTCAAATGAAAAGAATGATTACGCCGTAAGGCGTTACCAAATGGGAGAGACTCCCTGCAGTTATTGCGATTTTTTTTTTAAACCATCGATATATATCGTCTGACGATTCAATGATTTGCCATCGTTGATTCAAACTCAGTAAGACAATTTTCTCAATGAAAATCGGGCAATCCTCGTCGATTTGATCGCAACCGTTGATAAAGCGTCATCGACGACCCACGTGGAAAAGATGGGGGCGTAACGGATCGAGACTTATCAGCCGTTGATGAGAGGCATTTGAATTGAAGCGCGCAGCATTGCTCACGGGGTCTTCGAATGCTAGCTTCATCCAGCTCGATATCGAACCCATCCCTGTAAGGACGGGCGCAATTGCCGTCGAAGGGTTTGTTTCTTCGCTCACACGCCTGAGCAGCTGCGTCTTTTTCCAGGAGCCTCAGTTGGTTCAAGGAATGGCTTCCAGTCCAAGAGTCACGAGGGTTCGAATCTCCGTCATGCTGTTTCTTTCGATGGAGCGCTCTCTGTTGTTGGTTACGATGGTGGGGGTTCGAGTCCTGTGAACCATTTTGGTAACGGAGGAGGTTATTTCGACGGTCCGCAGACCGGGGGTTCATCTCCTCGTGGATACTTGTGCAGCAAGTCCAATCTTTCTTGCACATCGCAGTTTCAAATCTCGTCGCAGCTACAGGATGATGACATTGCAGTGCTTGTAATGTAAAAACACAATTGTTTTCCAGGGGCAAAATGGCTGGTGACGACACTGACTTTCCAGAATATGACCCCACTCCATATGGAGGAGGATATGATCCAGAAGACATTTATGGAAAATCCAATGCTCCTTCTGAGAAATCCTGCTATCCCCCACACCGTGATGTAGCAGATGATATTACAGATCTTTCTTCTCTTCGCGATGGCGATGACGACAACCGCTCTGTAATCTCTGCATATGGAGTTGAATTGCCAGAGGATTTGTATGATCCGCCAGAAATAGCTAAGCCCAAACCCTCCAACCCTCGCGCTGCCCTTCCTGAAATTCCTTCCAACCATAAAAATACCGCTAAAGATGAATTTGCCAGCCCACAAGAACCCCAATCTAACGGCGGGAATTGGGAACCTGATTTTGATCCGCCTTATTTCAATTACAATGCACCCATGAATTATTACAGCGTTGATCTTTTCAGTTATAATTATGCGCCTCAGGAGGACCAGGAGGAACAAGAAAATAGCAAGTACGAGCCCACAGATGATGTAAGTACCTCACTTTCCAGGTTTCCCTTTTTCTAACATTTGCATTGAGATTTTAAGAGAACAAATTTTTACTCAAACATCATATATATTGCATTTCACATCTCGGAGAAAGTGGCTCGATGGTTGTTCTCCAGCACTTATATATGATTTAGATTCCACCAGCCCTACCAGGTCTTATTTCTCACTTCCCCAAATTTTTTCTTTTTGGAATTCTTCAATTCAAGATGAACTTTTCTCTGTTCAATTATTGATTTTCGGTCCTTTGTGGGTCACTGTTTCTCCAGTCAATTACTGATTCTTCCACAACCCCACTTTGTTATTTCTGTTGAAGGTGTTTGTCCTGCAAACCCCTAACAACCACCTAGTTAATAAATGCAGGCTGTAGCATACACAATTGTGCCATGAGCCCTGAAGATTACCTTTCTTAACACTAATCTCAGACAGATCTGACCTTTCTATTTACTGATCTCAGAGAGATCTGACAGATTTTAGCAGCAAATAAAAATAGCAGCAGCTTGTATCTTTATTTTTTATCGAAATCTGGATTATGAATCAAACGCAGCAATAAACGCACCGATTGAAAAATACACCAATATTAAAGTATACATTCATGAGCAAATTATACCAGAGATCATGAATATTAAACCAAGTTTCATTGTCTATTAAAGGAAATGAAATTATAGTTACCTTGTTGATGGTATAATGGAAATGATTTCCGGTGGATCCAGGTCCAAAATTCCCTGTTGTATCTATCATACTACTTAATACAAGCAACGCCATAGGCAGGGTGATTCCATCTACAATTGTTCCCACAGTGCCGAATGCCATAAGCCACAGATCAAATTAATCTGCATACTTAAAAAGCTTCCATATTGACACATTTCTATCGTTCGGGCGACGCACTATCATATCCCCGCCATTGGGTACGGGGTGTGCATCACACGACCCAGGAACCAGGGAAGACAAACTGTGCAGTGGGCGTTTCTGTCCAGTAGATAGGAAGAGCTCGGCTAGCCCCGCAGGCGAGAGGGAGAAGGAAAAAAGAAGTCGACCCTAGAAAAAGGTTGTAAACCCAACTGCAAACAAAATCGCTAATAGAGACAGTGCACAGGAACGCTACACGCATCAACAGGAGAGAGAGAGGTGGCCACGTGCCCTTGCCTTCCATTGACGATGTAGTGTTAGGTCTCATCTGTCAAACACACGCATGAACATGAGAGAGATAGGTGGCCACGTGCCCTTGCCTTCCATTGACGAGGCTGAACTAATTGTTCTTCTTTGCTCAGGAATAATTTACCGAACTGTTATCAAACCTACTAACTTCTCGTCATTTGATGAACGATTAATGGCTACCTGATCCATCGAAACTCTTTATCATCACAATCATTATTTTCATGTAGACACGTACTCCATTACTTCAACAATAAAATCTGGATATCAAAGTGTAATGGATAGGCTCAAATATGTGCTGCGTTATTTTGGCAATGACTTGGAAATCTAACATTGACATTACTTATGGTTGGATGAGATATCTCCAGACTCCTCCAACCCACTCTTTTCCTTGTTTAAACACGTTGTATATGCCCAACTCTGTTGTGAATTCATTGGATGGGAAAAATCCTACTAACACGGTTTGGCAGCTTTTTCATTAAATGCATACCATAAACTGGTGTGAATTATCATCATTTCATTTCACAACAAACATCAAAAGCTAAATTTCTATCGACATGTAGCTCGCGATGGGTTCAAACATGGCCGCAATTTCCTTTTACTAATGGAGAACTGGTCTAACTGTGTTAATAAATAACTGTGTTATTAAATAAATATTTTCCATGATAACTAAGCCCACCATTTCAGCTTTCAACACGTTTATTTTAAATATTAATATCCTGGTGCTGACATAGCATTCCACAGTGATGTCCTTTTCGTTGATTTCAAGATAGTTCACAATGGTTTGCGGTATTGACAGAAATTTCGTGGAGTAAGTATGTTATCTTTTCCATGTGTAAGTTGGTGCATGCGTTCACCTTCTACTGGATAAAATGACCTTTGCAATCTTCCTGATCATTTTTTAGGTTAACCTTTAGCAGCAAGTAAAAATAGCAGCAGCTTGTATCTTTATTTTTTATCGAAATTTGGATTATGAATCAACTATCAATGCTTTTAAGAGATTATTGGTGTGCATTTATGAATGTGTGTTAATACTAAAAACAACATAAAATAAATAATTATTTTTTTATAATTACATGGAATTACAATTTTCAAAATTGAATTTATATTAAGAATCTTCATCATAAATCATAAAAATTAAATTAATATTTTATATATTTATAAATAAAATAGTTTTATTTACGGATTTTGTTTTATATGGTTATAATTATATTAAGATAGTTCATTATAAATCATAAATATATCATAAAGAATTAAATTAAAATTTTTATATTTATAAATAAATTAGTTTTATTTATGGATTTTGTTTTATATAAAATTAAATTATTATTTCTATATTTATAAATATATTAGTTTTACTTAATTAAATTAATTTTTTTTTATATTTATAAAAAATAAATCTTTAATATAATGTTTTATTCTTCTTATATAATTATTTGAATATATATATATATATATATATATATTTACATAAAAATTTAAATAAATAAATCTTTAAAATAATGTTTTATTATTCTTATATATTTATATTAAGAATGTTCATCATAAATCATAAAAATTAAATTAATTTTTTTTATATTTATAAAAAAAATAGTTTTATTTTAAATATTAAGAATGTTCATCATAAATCATAAAAATTATATTAATATTTTTTATATTTATAAATAAAATAGTTTTATTTGAAAATATTTGTTTTATATGGTTATAATTATATTAAGAAAGTTCATTATAAATCATAAAAAATTAAATTAATATTTTTATATTTATGAATAAATTAGTTTTATTTATGGATTTTGTTTTATATAAAATTAAATTAATATTTTTATATTTATAAATAAATTATTTTTACTTAAAAATTTGTTTTATATTTTTACTATTTATTGATAAGAGCTCTCTTATGCTTTAATATTAGATCATTAATACATGAAATTAAATATTATTAACAACATTAAAGTACATTACATTAAATATATATATATTAATATTATTATTTATCATAAAAAAATAAAAAAATAAATTTTTAAAATAATGTTTTATTCTTCTTATATAATTATATTAAGAATGTTCATCATAAATCATAAAAATTAAATTAATCTTTTTAATATTTATAAATAAATTAGTTTTATTTGGAAACTTTTTTTTATATGGTTATAATTAGATTAAGAAAGTTCATTATAAATCATAAAAAATTAAATTAATATTTTTATATTTTTAAATAAATTAATTTTATTTATGGGTTTTGTTTTATATAAATTTAAATTAATATTTGTTTTACTTAAAAATTTGTTTTATATTTTGACTACTTATTGATAGTATATTTTTACGTCGGAGAGGAGTGGGTTGTGGAGTGAGGAGTAGTGAGCATCTAACAAATATGCCCATGTGAAATGATCATTGCCTCTCACTTTCAATGAGCGTTTTGATTATGGTCTTAGAATCAAAGGTTTCCATGCTTACACCTGATAGGTGGACAAACAGAAGCCTTCTTTTTCATCATAACCATAGCCTGCATGTTCAATTATAACGGAAATTCACTTACTTCACCTTTGACTGCAAGCAACTTTTATCAAAATCATTTATCCTTATTTGTGCAAAGTTTATCTCGAAATAATATTTTACTCCCTAACCTTTATCATTAATGAATAATTTAAATTTATTTAGTACATAGATGCATAAATTTTTTGCATCTACAATGAATTACAAAAACTAACAATTCATTGTCATTTCAATGAGAGAAAAAAAAATTCATGATTACTTTTGAAATTCTAATAATGTAATGCCCAATTATGTGAAGAATATAATGTTTTAAATTATTGTATCAGCCATAACATTTTTTGTACTAAAATTTGTGGTTCAACACTTCAAATTGTCTTTCTTCTTATATATGTCCACATCTCCTTCCTTACATTACAACACGGCGTTCTTTTATTGTACCCCTAGGTACAATTGCTAGTTTATTTTTAAATGTAAACATTGAAGGGCTCCATTTTTCACAACCCTGAATTGGGACCGTACCCTTCAAATTTTATCCCTGCCGGTTACAATGGCAATACCTTCAACCCGACACCGTCTGGTCTACGTTGTTTTTGTTCTTTGTACTAGTCCATCCACGCCGTTTGTTGTTGGAAGTATAATTATATCGATGGGACAATGTCTTGAATGAGGGCTTCTGCAACAAATTCAAATTCAAATTCAAAATAAAAAAATTTGAAACTGATACATTTCCTTCCAACCAATCCTGTTTAAAAAAAAAGTATGTTGCTATCACGATTTGGATATCTGGATCTGTTTGGGCAGCTCTCTCTGGCTGTCCAAAACCACTGCTTCCCCACACCTGCATCAATCGTTAGCGCGATCCTGCTCCTTCGCAAGGTAATTCTGCGGAATCGGTTCGCCAATCTTCGATTTGGTTGAATGTTCAACATACATATGTTTTTTAAACCCCTAGATCGTTGTGGAATGTTTTATATACTTAAATTTCTCGTGGTTTTCACTGTATGTAAATTCATTCGATGGAAACGTCGGCAGAGATGCAGGAAGATATAGCTTCTTTTGTTGAAATAGTCAGGGAATCCATAGACAAGGCGCGACATTTTTTACACGAAACCAATTGGAACCTAGACAAAGAAATGGAGTTGTTCTATGCTCAATCTGATAGCCATGAAATTGACTTTCACTATATACAGTTTAGATATCAACAATTGGCACACTCATGTAATCAACCTAATTATGCCTAGGCTTTCTGGAATGGTGACGATGAAAACAAACATAGATTGGAAGCATTTTATCAACCATCTTTCGAATTGATGTTCAAAGGCAGTTTTGAGCAGCCAAATTTTGAAGCTGCCGGCGAAGGGAAATGACTTATCGCAAATATACAATCCACCAAAGATTTCAGCTCTTATACGCTTAACCAATCTATGAAGGAGAGTTTGAGTACAAGTTTCATTTTCTGGCAGATTTATGATGGCAACGAAGAAGGAAGAAAGGTGTGCAGCTACGATCATTTGACAGAGATGCCATCAACTCTTGTTATTGATTCTATGAGTGGACAAAAAATGCAAGTTTGGACCGGCATGATCAATCCACTACGATTGCTATTGGACTTGTTACCTTATATAGATCAAGGCTCCATAGAATTCATCCATCCAAGGAGGAGGGTCGCCTCAAATGTCAATGAAACTTAACAAGGAGAAGGAAAAGCTTTGGCTGCTTCTCCTTCTTTGGACATCAAGAAAGATAATATTGAGAAAGTAGAAGGAAAAGATTTGTCTGCCTCTACTTCTTTGGCTTCATGATTTGATATCAAAGAAGATGAACCACAAAAAGTAGTGAAACGTGCCTACCCAATTTTCCATGTAAGTTTAGATTATTGAAATTTGCAATTTCATGACATCAAATATATATTTGTGTTACTGTATATACATCTAAGTACGTTTAATCCATTGGCCACGACACCAAGATGTAGCATAAGCAACATAAGTGGTCATACACCTAATTATTATTTGCTCAACGGGTGTGCATGATACCCACGATATTTGTTTGTGACCCTCGCACAATAATAGTGCTATTATGTTTGTATGTGCATTGCAATTAAATAAATCATACAAGTTCTAACATTATACCTCTATAGAAAAGGGAACATATAGAGATGAGATGATAATTATGGCTAATTCTTATAACTCTATAGAAAAGGGAACATACTGTGTAGGGAAGATAATAACTTAATCTTTAATACGGTCAGATCTTTAGAAAAGTGATTCAAAGGAAGTGTCATTAGAATATTGGGTAAATTGCCTTTGGTAATGACGTGGGTTTACTTTCCATTCGATGTTGCAACAAAAATTTTCAGGTCAAAAGTGTATTCATCTTTTTGTTGATGTTCTCAGCGTTTTTTTTGTTTCGTTTTTTAACTTTATCATTTTTAAAGTATAAAGTCATACTTTGGTCGATTATTTGGAGCAATAAGTTATAAATAATTATTTTATAATTTCACCGTCCAATAACCACTTTACTCACATAATGAGTATGCAACTAAATTATATATATATATATATATAAAGAGGTATGATGAAATAGATTGACTTATATAATTTTAATGATTTAATTAAATTATAAAATTTTATTTAACCATCATATTTATAAGTGAAATGTTTTCTCAATAATTACAAATTAAATGGGATATATGTTGATATTAGTTTCAATTATTCTCTCATGTTATATGTCTATGTATGTTTAATTTTTTCAATTATGTTTTATTGTTATTTGTTGCAATACATAATGTTGCAAATTTCTTTCTATTCTATTTTTAAAATATGGTATGAGAATATTTTGATTTGCAAGCTTAAAGCATTGATATTACAACTATATATTTATTATGAGCTTATGCATTGCTATATATATGCCAAGAAGCTTATGTATTCATATGACTTTCCATTAGGTATGAGAAAAAATCAAATTTAAGAAACTTCAATGCATGAAGGTTAGAGTGTGTATGTTTAAATTCTATCTTAAATAATATTTTATTTCCAAATTTGATATCTTTCTCATTAACTATAAGCAATGTAAAAGCACTAATAATATTTTAATTTAGTATTAAAGTTTGTGTGTATTGTTTCGTTTTTTAATTTAACAACAATGTTTATAAATCATTAAATTTAGTCAATAAGCTAAGAAAAGAGTATTACTCGTGTTTTTGGCTTATATTATATTATAACTAGCTAATAGAACATGTATATTTTGTTGTTAAAGTATTGTATTGCTAAAGATCTTGCGTTTTTATGAGCAGTCCAACAATAGTTTCCTATATTTAGTTGTCCTTGTTCCAACAAGGAAATTAGGGAAGGTATTACGTATGTAAGTTGTTGGAGGTGGACAAAAAGTAATTTCTATGCTTGTATAATATTAAGTTATATCATTTTATTAGCTTGAAGGTGACATTCAAGAAAGAATGCTTATGGTTGGATAGTAGATTTATCATCTTTGAAATTAACTTGTATATAATAAAATTATTGGAACAACACTCCAACGATCTTTCTAGATGACAATGTCCAATACATCAATCCATGTGATATAAGAGTAAAAAGACAAGAGTCCACTATAAACCCATATGAGTAATCAACATTATTATGATCTTGTACCTAGAGATCATCTAAAAGCATCCTCTCTACTCCTATACCTAGAGCCCATAAAAAAGGATCCTCTAGAAACATATTATAAACATATTATATAACTCGTAAATCAACAAAGAGTACAACATGTCTTAGAAAATGTTGGGTTAAGGTAGAGACGATCTATAAGTAAATACCTGTGTACTTGATGCCATTGATCTAACAAATACATGTTTATTTCTTCTTTCTCTACTTAGTCTTCAAAATGAGAACTAATATCAATATTAATTGGGAATTTAAATCATCATACTTACACTTTGCATGCATGTACTACTACCCAATGAATGTTCATCAATTAACACTTTCTTACCATGAAACTTGGTTATTTTCCAAGCCTTTCCAACCACACATCCTCCAAGTTGGTGTAGCACCACTTATGTTTCATTTTATTTATTTTGGTTCAAAATAAAAAATTATATGGATCTACCTAGGATCATTTTTCTTTTCGTCCATAATATCCTCTACATAAACACTACCACTTAAACATTGTAGGATCAACTCACACTTGATTACGATGCAACTTTGTTGATTTCTCAACCAAAACAACCATCATTAATAAATTTATCATTCGACTTTAAATTTTTCCTAGGTTATACCCAAATCCACACAAACCCAACTTTTTCCTAGGTTATACCCAAATCTACCTCTACGTGATCGGGTATGTATAAGCAGACTAGATTTTGAGGTAAAAGTTAATATGGTGCTTAAGAGCTTATTTCATGTGTAATTAAACTAGATTGCAATAAAATATTTGGGCTCCTTATAACCAGTGCTATATGTGTTTTGTATATATGGGTTGTGTCCTTTTGTTATTGAGTAAACATAGTTATTTATTCATCTACATACCTACTCCTTCCCCCTAAATTAGTCAATTCATACCTTAAGCAACATGCTCCACACATGCCACACATGCAAGCTACATACTTGGAGCTTATGCTTGCACTACATGAAAGTCCAACTTCTTCTAGCCTTCATAATGATATGGTGAAGAATTTAACCTTTCTTGTTTTTATTTTAATTAAAATTCAAAAACTAGTTAACCTATTGTAAAGATTTTAGCTTAGTTAGCTATAAAAAGTGTCTATAGATGAATTACTATCATGAATTAGGTTTATTTCCATTCTAATCTTAATTGACATGCTTAACAAGCTAGGGATTTTGGTTTACTTATAGATTTTTTAAAATTAGATCTAATGACCTTATAGGTTGGAATTTTCAAGAAAATGTGTTTTACTTACTTTATATCATTAGTCTCAAAGAGTTTACAAATCCTTTCATGCCAAGGGATTTTAGATCTTGTCCAAACCCCTATTTCACTAGGAAACTCATGGGAATTTGTTCTTGTCTTTACAATATCTTTTTCTTGAACTAACAAACTTTATATCATTAGTCTCAAAGAGTTTACAAATCCTTTCATGCCAAGGGATTTTAGATCTTGTCCAAACCCCTATTTCACTAGGAAACTCATGGGAATTTGTTCTTGTCTTTACAATATCTTTTTCTTGAACCAACAAAATGAAAAGATAAATTTGATCTTTTAATTTGGGGTAAAATATTTATTTGTAGTAACTCAAATAAATTTTAGTAATATTTATTCGTTTATGCACATATATTGAAGCTTTTGTATATTCCTATACATAGAAGCACGCATATACTGAAGCTTTCGTATATGCGCCCTTCTATGTATGCACATACATGAAAGCTTCTATATATGCATGCTTCCAGATATATGTGCATATATGGAAGCTTTTGTACATGCACACTTCTGTATATGTGCATATAAGAGTGCACATACGAAAGCTTTCATATATGCGCATAAATGAGGCACGCGCATATACAAGAGTTTATGTATAAGTACGCTTTCGTATATGCACATATACGAAAAATTTCGTATATGTAAATATACGGAGGTACAAAAATACGAAATCTTTCGTATATACGCATACATAGAACCATGCATATACAAAAGCTTTTGTATATGCGTGCTCCCATGTATGCACATATAAGAAAGCTTCCGTATATGAGTACTTTCGTTTATGTGCATATATGGAAGATTTTGTATATACGAACCTCTGTATTTGTGCATATACAGAAGCTCTATGATATGCACATTTCCATATATGCGCATATACAGAAGTGTGCATATACTGAAGCTTTTGTATATGCGCATATACGGAGGCGTGCATATACCAAAGCTTCCGTATATTATGCCTGCCTCCATATATGTGCATATACGGAAGCTTTCGTATATGCGTATATACGAAAGCTTCCATATATATACACATATACGAAATCTTCCATATATATGTGAATATACAGAAGCTCCGGTATATCCGTGTCTCCGTATATACGTATACATAGAAGCACGTATATATGAAATCTTATGTATATGCACTCTTCAATGTATGCACATATACACGTGCTTCTATATATATGGGAATATACGAAAGCTTTCATATATGTGCACCTCTGTATATGCACATATACAAAGCTTTTGTATATGTGTGCTTCCTTTTATGCACATATACGAAAGCACACATATACATGATATTGGACCGTATATGGGCATATACATAGATGCGCATATACATAATCTTTCGTATACGGGCATATATACAAATGCGCACATATACGGAAGCTAGTGAATATGGAAGATTTCATATATGCACATATATGTAAGCTTTCGTATATGCGTGATTTCATGTATGTGCATATACAAAAGCTTATGTATATGTGCATACACGTAAATACAAATTATTTTACACTCTAATTAATATCAATTGCATGACAAAATAACCAATGGCATGGCATATTCAAGTATGGGAAATCGCAATGAAGAAAATAATTATATTTGATCACTAAGGACAATAAGGCATTAGGTTGAGGACTCACAATTAATACTAAAGTCGAATCCTTTGTAATAAGGGCTCAAAGTGCTAAGGGAATAGGTTGTCACCGAAAGCACAATGATGAGATTCAATCATTAATTATTAGAAACCCAATTCTGGGAAAACACCATTAGAACCAAGAGTCACTATACTTGTTTGAAGGGCTATCACCCTTCCCTAGACCTTGAAGATCATATATGTATACCGATGTAAGTGAGCTCTAAACATGGAGGTCGATTGTAATGTGAATCTAGGGGTGATCTGATTGAAGAATGACAAGATGTCTTCCATGAACAAGTATCCAATGACCATACTTGTATATGTGCACAAGTAGCACAACACATATACAGAACCATTTATGTATATGTGTGGCTTTCATATGTGTGGGATTCCGTATATGCGCACAAGTATGGAAGCACAACAAATATGCAGAAGCGCGTCTGCATATGCCACACGTATACTGAAGCACTTCCGTATATGTGCATATACGAAAGCACTTTCGTGTATGTGCATATACAAAAGCTTTTGTATATACGTGCTTCCATATATATGCGCATATACTGATAATTTCAAAATATAAAAATATGGTGGATAATTTCAAGTTAATTGATTTAATAATATTATTATTAAATTAAATATAATATAATATAATATGTAAAAATAAAACTGTAATCAATAGTTTTTTCATTTTTAGATTTTTTGATGATGGATTTCATAACAATAAAATCCATATTAAATAGTGACCCACCTCAAATTTGCTGCATACCCATATGTCTAAAACAATTTGACACACCTCAATTTGTATCCATTGTATTTAAATATTTTGACTCACCTCAATTTGCATATAAATCCATATTAAATAGTGACTCACCTCAACTTGTGCTACAAACCCTATGTATTTAAACATTTTGACAATTATTGTTATCTCATGTCACAATATTGTTTCCATTACAATTTTGTAATGGGAAAATCTTTTTTAAAATGTTTATGTTTTGTGATGTGATATTATTATTGTTTTTCTGGGCCATTTTTTATTCCAAATGTTACTTTGTGATTTTGGAATGGATCCATAGAAAACACCATAAGAATTAAATTGCTTTCATTTTTTTAATTTGTTTTTCGTTTTTGTGAATGGCTTTCATGCTTGAGAAGAGGTGGGTTTAATGTTTCTAAAATATGTTGTTTCGATATATAAACTAGTGTATATACACCAATGTGTGTACACATATATACATCGGTGTATATAATAAGGATATTGGTATATACATCGATGTATATATTGGTATATACATCATTTTATATGTCGGTATATACACTACTGTATGGTATATACACTGGTGTATATAGCGGTATATAAACCAGTGTATATATTGGTATATACACCCGTATATAAAGTGTATAGTATATACACCGATGTATATATCAGTATATACATCTATGTATATATTGATGTAGTGTACCGTGTATTGGTATATACATTAGTTTATATACTAAATACATTGATATATACTTTGATGTATATAGTGGTATATGAACCATATATACCATCGTATTACTATTGGTGATCTACACAGATGTATATACCGATATATACACCTAAAGGTATATATATATACTAACAACATAGGTTTATTACTACCGGTATATACACCAATGTATGTATATACTTACTGGTATACACATCGATGTATATAACCGAATGTAAATGTTACTGGTATATACACCAGTGTATATACCGGTATAACTAAAGACATTGGTAGATACTCTAATGTATATATCGGTATATACATTGGTGCGAGATATACACAATTTTTGGTATATACATTGGTGTATATACTAGTTCCAGTGTATATACCAGTGTATACATCAATGTATATACCAGTATATACACCAATATATACTAAGGACATATATGATATATACTTCAATATGATATATACATCGGCTGGTATATACACTCATGTATATACCATAATGTAAATGTTACTGGTATATACACCCATGTATATACCGGTGTAGTGTACCGATATATGCACCAATGTATATACCGGTATAAAGAAATTGGTATATACTCTTATGCATATGCCTGTGTATACTGGTAATTACTAGTGTATGGCATATACATCGATGTATGTATTGGTATATACATCGATGTATATACACTGATTTATATACTAGTATATACATTGATGTAACATTCATTGGTATATACACCAGTATATGTGTGGGATATACACTGGTGTCAGTATATACACTGATGTACCGGGTATATATACCAGTGTATACATCGATGTATATATCGGTATATACATCAATATATACTAAGGACCGGAATATACACCGGTGTATATACCGGAATGTAAATGTTACTGGTATATACATCGGTGTAGTGTATCAAAATATAATCCCTGGGGTACATTTTTAGTTTAACTAATCCTAATATTTTTGTGTTCTTAATATAGTTTTGATTCTTCACTAATGCATGATAGCATTCAATGTAGAGATTCAAAATGGAAAAGTATACTTAATTTTTCTTTGATATGGTTTCTCATACCTTATAGGCTAAGCATGATTATAATCAAGTTTTATTAATATAATTTTTGAATTTCCAATGTATGAAAAAACATATACCAATTATAAAAAATCAACAAATAAACAGTAAGTATACAAGATACAAAATTTTAATATTTGGTAGCTTAAAATATAATTTGTATTTTAACAAACTAGTATGCAATCTGATGTAGAGGAAGTTCTAAACTTAAAAGGCGTTCTAAATTTTTATTCTCATATTGTTTACATTTTAAGTTAGAATTGGTTTAGACCCATGGTGGCGATGTAGAGGTCGACATCTTTTCCCATCTCCAATGGTGGAAAACTTCATAATATGGGGCTATTCACTTTAAACCAAATTACAAATCCCATTACCACATACCTATGGAGGCAGGGATGGCTTTCGGTGAGAGAACCAAGGTTCACAAATGATGAAGAAAACTAATGGAATCAATATATTGTTACACTCAAGGATGGTCATGTTAGGATCAAGGAGGAGGAAGATGAGCTCATATGGGATTTAGCTCCCTTATACAGATATACTCCAAAGAAAGGATATATTCTGCTTAGTGCAGAGTTTAAAAATAGGTAAACTCAATCGTGGTGGAAAAAGGTTTGGAAGTTTAAATGTCCATCGAAATCTCATTTGCTGATGTGGTGTGCCATGACAAACAATATCTCAACCTAGGACAATCTCCAAAGACAGTGTTTTGAAGGTCCAAATTGGTGCACTTTATGTAAGTTGATAGAGGAATCAATGGCACACCTATTTGTAGTATGTCATTTTACAATATTGGTTTGGAAAGAGGGCTCGAAAAGGATTAACATGGATATAATATGGAATGGAAACTCCTTAAAACATGCTCTCCAACAATGGATCTCAAATGCTCTATTTCGGGCTTACAAAACTTTATCACTAATCATAAACTGGGGCCTGTGGATTGCTATAAACAACCAAATCTTCTCTGAAAAAACGTATGATTCTAGAACTTGTAGCTATAAACAACCTAAATATATTATCCTTCTTTCCACAAGAAATGAATGGGATTGCAATTGTAAGGGTTATAATGGAAGAAATTAATAAACAAATTTCATGGGCCTATTTTGATGGTGTGTCACAACAAGATGGTGCCATGTGCGGGGGGGGGNTAATTATTTTCCTCGAAAATCTTCTTGTCGTTTGCACTAGAAACAGAATGCAGAAATATTCAGGTGTTTAGAGATTCAATGCTTGTTATAAATTGGTTCAAAAAGGATCATAGATGCACACATATCTATCTTGTTCCCCTGCTGAATGAAATTCATGAAATTTCAAAAAGAGTTAACTCGCTTTCCAGTAATCATGCATACAAGGAGGCAGATGCCTTATCTAAGGAAGGTACTAAGTTGGGTAATGGAACATTTAAAATAATGGAATAACAACAAGATCTATCTTTCTAGTACTAGCACCGACCATTCGTAGAATCGGAGGAGGGAAATACAATTCAATAACATGATGGAGGAATATAAAAATTAGGATCAATCATTACATTTCAGTGTAAAATATTTTGAAAACTTGCAATGACCAATTTAAAACTGAGTCACGGTTCTGCTTATATTTTTTGCTGATTGTTACAGTATTTGTTTCGTTGATATCTAGAAATGTTGAAGGTGGTCACGAAATAGAGTTGTTTTTGAAATACAAAGTATGATGGTTTTTCTCTATAGACATATTGTACAAGGATTATATGTAACTCCTTTGGTTTTGGACATCTTTAGAAATGTATGCTAGACATACATTTGCAAATGTAATTTTATGCTATTAATAAAATTACGATGTTTTTTGCGAGGAAAAAAAACATTATTAATTTACGTTTACTTCTCTTTTTCCATAATAACTCCATTGGTATAACAAATAACTCTTTTTTGTACTAGGGGAATCAACAATTGGGGTGGGGCTAGTACTCGCATGACACAAGGTCTAGGAATCCAATCTTGTCCACTACCACTATATCCTTAGGTTCACCCACATGACCTATAAGCATGGAGCATGGGTAAGTCGAGGTTTGAACCCATGACGTTTCAAGGAGTGTTGTAACAATACACTCTATCACTAGTCGGTATGCACCCCTGTGGCATTTTTTTGTACTAGGAGAATCGACAACTGGGGTGGGGCTAGTACTCACGTGACATGAGGTCTAGGGGTCCAATATCGTCCGCTACCACTATACCCATAGGTGGACCCACATATATCGCAAGCATGGGGCATGGGTAAGTCAAGGTTTGAACCTGTGATGTTGCAAGGAGTTCCTTAACAGTACACTCTATCACTAGTCAATCTACACTCATGCGAACTAATATAATGAAGAACGTGTTCTACATTCTAATAATATTTATTTATGCTACGGTCTATTTCAGTTACATACTTTGAAGCAAGAACCCATTCCCGACCAAAAGTTGACCACTTTCTATAAATTTTACAAAAGAGGGAGTACTCTAATGGTTTGTTTAATTTCCAAATTGTGCATCGCTTATGGGAATAGTGTCACCAAATTGTTTGAAATGTATATTATCCTTAGATATAAGTACTAAATGGTTTGAATTTTTTTTTTAATTAATGAGAATGATAGTTTAAGCACTCAAGGGAATGCTACTAAAAGAAGTGGACACAATCCCTTATGTGTTAAAAGCATAATGCTGACCATTATTAATGTTTATTGAGACCAATTTTGGTTTATCCGACTTTGAAAAGGTAAGGAATCACTTAGTTTGATTTATAATTTTATTTTTTGTATTAAAAAATCTTTAAGACAAATATTCCTAAATCATTACAGTTGTGATGACTTAAAATGTTAGGAAGGTTGGTATTGTAACTTTTTTTTTTTGAAATTGCATTGTAATTTGGGTGTACATGGGACATTCTAAGAAAAAATGATTTTCATTTTTAACACTCTTAGTGTGGAAAATATGATAAATTCTTTCATCCATCGACATTTTAAGATTTGTCGACCACCTTGTTTCACTATGAAGCTTGTGAGAGTTTTTCCTTTTTTAAGCAATGTTGATTTTCTTCTTTACGCTAGTTAAAATAGAGGGATAATTTTGATCTTTTAGATTAATGTTGATCACCTCTCCATAATATCTTAATTTGATCTTATCCTCTACTTCTTTATCACACCACAACTTGTCCTTAAATTTAGATGTAGTAATTTTTTTAATATGATCAATAAATGCAAAGTGACATCTTCTTCAAACGCCACTTAAGTTGTAGGTGGTCTTGACTAGAGATCGAAGAAATCTTAGGAAGCCTCATGTATCCGATCTTGTTTATATTGTTCTTGTACATTATGTCCCTATTCATAGTCATGCTCTCAATGGGGGAGATACTCGCTTCTATGAGGATACGATAGGGTGTATTGACTTTAATTTTGACGTTATAAGTTATAAATTGGTTTTGGATTTTCTCTATCATTCTCCATAGTTCTCTAGAGATGTTGCAGCCCCAAACTTCACAAGCATATAAGATAAGATGAGTTCCTTCTTATCCTAAAGAAGAAGGTTGGCTGATTTACAGTTGCTTTCAAGTCCGCAATAATTTTTTCACCCTTCATTTTTCATTTTTTGAATGTTATGGTCCAAGTTAAGCTTCTCTTGAATATTCATTCTGGGATATTTGTATGAAGTCATTTTCTCTCTATGTTGTTGTTGTCATACATGAAATTTGTATAAGTGATATTTTTCGAGTTGATTATCATAATTTTTGTTTTTTTAATGTCAACAATCATTTGTATTAAAGAATCTTTAATTACTTGTCAAAACTATAAAGACTTTTAGCCATAAGAACAATATTAACAACTACTTTAAAAAGAAAAATAAATTATTGCACTTGTAGTGTTGTCGCATAACGTAAAATTACATTACAAAAAATAAAAAATAATTAAAAAATTCATGTCTGCTCATAAATAATTTTGTTTATCAAAAGTAATTAAAAAATCCATGTCATAGACCTAAAAAATAAAAATAAATTTAAATTTAAACTCACATATATGAAGCAAGAGAGGATATCTTGATACTTGATAGATATGTGTTTAAGATAAATCTATGTTGGTATAAAAATTATTAAAAATTAATAATATAGTAAAAAAGTAAAAAACTTTTGAAATTATGAAGAATGATTAAAGCAAGAAAAATTGATTCAAATTTTAAATATTATAAAAGCTTGAATTACGTTAATTTTTAAATTTAAGAATGGTTTGAAATATTTATATAATAAAATATTTAATTAAATATTAAAATATAAAATATGATAATAAAAAAATTTAGTTAAAATTGATTAACTAATGACTTTTAAAGTCTATCTCATCACAATTTAATAAGAAGATATTTATAAGTGTAATAAAATATATTTTATGATAGAAGTTTCAAATTCTAAATATCAAATAAATAAATATTAAAAATACTTCAATTTATATGTGATAACTAGTACCTAACATTGAGACCCTACGTTGTGGCTTATAAATATTTACTAGCCACAATTTAATTGGTAGTAAAAGGACAATAAATAACCACAGTAAGTAGTGAAAAACAGAGTTAAAAACACATTTAAAAAAGTGTGATGCCATTGATGAATAACTCTACTATTTGATTAATGTACAAGGGCCATTCTTGATAAATAGTGCACAACATTGAGGAAACTGAAAAGAAAAAATGAACAATGGAATCCTAGACTGCAACTTCCAATGGGCTCTACTTACACTATTTTTGGCCATCCTGATGAAGGCCTCTGATAAATCTGGTTCTACTTCCTAATTTTCTCTCATCTTCATCATTTTTAACTTGATATCGTGAGAGAACGCCATTTCCTATCCTCTAAAGGATAGACTGATCGTTTTCAATCCAATAATCTTCTTCCTTAAGAAGAGGTGGCATGTTCAAATAACGAAGCCCATGAGCTTTGAGAGGCGAATGATGCTCCTCGATGGTGGACATACAAGGATAAATATCTAATCCAATAGGAGCAGCAACAAGAGGAACTGAATGAAACCGTTTGTGGCCACCCAAATCTTTCCCACTTGAAAAAAACTGTAACAAACAGAGCATTCATGACCAGGCTTGGCCCTGTTACCCAAACCTTCATCGCTCGTCTCAATTTGAAGTGGCCACCTATCCTGGAGAAAAGAACACCTGTCAAAAAACCGAATATCATCCTCATAGTTGTTTGTCTCTTCATTCAGATCCTCAATCTCTTCATGCATGTTGTTGAAGCCATCACAAGAGGATTTGAACTTGTTGTTGCACCTTGTTATGTGGCCACCCATAGCTTGAAATGTAGAGAATTTACTTCTGCATGTTTTGCACTTGTACTTCAAATCTTGATCCGCACAAGAATCAAAATGAGAACCCAAGAGTTTCTTGGTTCTGGCCCTTTTTTTCCGTCCCTCCAGTTTGATTGAGTTGATGAGTTCTTCAATGTCCAAGCCCTATAGCTCTTGTGGGTTAGAGAGGACTAGGCATCCATCCCCAGCATTGGAAAACATCATTAGAGAATTGGAAACCAACTCTATATTAGACTAAAAAACAACACAATCCGGTTCATGCTCATCTGATTTAGTGATTACACGAGAAGAAATCATTGTTTGCCTTGCACGCTTAGAAATTTTGGAACTCATACTGCTCTAAAATTGTTGAGGCTCCAAGCCCTGAGATCGAAACCAGCTGAGGGTAGTACCTGTATTGGTGAGAGGGGCCATTTGGTGGTTTCGTGTTGTCTTTTAGTTGTTTTCACTTCCTCAAAGGAAGAGAAGCCGATACATGATTTGATAGTGGGAAAGCACGAAAGAAAACTTGGTGTCTATATTAAGCTTAAATTGCATAGTTTTAATGCAATTTTCCATGGCGTGATGGTGGTTTTCATTAATACAAGTTTGAAAAACTGTTTAAACAATTCTGTCTGCTTTTTGATATACTCTTCTCTTATAGATGAATTTATTCATCCCTGCAATAATCTAAAGAGAATCACCCCATAATTCAATTTCATCTGTATCAGGTAAAGAATACCTGCACACTAGCGTGTTTGCGCTGATGATTGATGCAGGTGTGGAGAGAGCATTGGTTTTGGGCAGCCAGAGAGGACCATGGTACCACATAGTGAATGGCACACACAAACAAACATAGATGGGAGCCATGAAATGAACAATGTTTCTTTAAACATGGATGGAGGTAAATCTATCAGTTTCAAACTTTTGAATTTGAATGATGCAAGGCTCCCATCGATGTAGAGATGCAAGGTTGTCAACAACGAATTGCAGAGGCACTTTTACAAAGAATATAAACGGATTTGTACCCAAAAAAAAGAAATTACCAAGACTAAGATGTTTAAAGCATGTGTTCATAGTAAGGTCGACATTAGCTTGAGATTCTTCACTTTTTATCCACTTGTTGCGTCCTCGCTCTAACTATATCCAGAGAGAAGAGCTTGCAAACCCCTTCTTCTTGATTGTTCCATTATGAATGAATGGGCAAGAGTGTTGTGAAATAAATGGGTGGGGAATCAATTCTATTCATTTAAATTTTTAAAATTTAAATATTGTTCTTTGAGTAGCCATCCACATCAAGCCTATGTACGTACTATGTAGCAGAAGTGGGACATGCTAATGTAGGTGTGGTTAACACCGTCCGGTGAAAGGAAGTCGTCAAAAGAGAGAGCGCAGACGCCAAAGGAAATAGCTGCCGGAGTCATTGATCAAGTCGGTCACTGGGATTGGGGCGATTTGTGTGCCACATATCCTATGCAATCACTGGTAAGTAAAAAATTTATTAGCTTAACAATGCTTTAACATTATTTGAAAGTAACACATTCACTTGGGATATCATTATACTAAGGAATCTTCATGAATGGTGAGCCTCATCTATCATAAATTTGGTTTGATGGTGCATCATGGATATTTTTGCTAAGAGGTAGAGAGATTTGGAGTTCCCTGAGTTTATTTTTCCCTCTTAATAATATTTTAATGAAAATGATAAATTCTTGATGTCTCTTAAGCATTTATTATTAGTAGATATTTGTCTATTCTATTATGTAATCTTCTTCTTGTAGACCTTTTTTACAGGATGTACTTTTTCTATGTCCATTGGATTCTGATTGGGTGGTTGAGAGGAATGATTGTTACTCTAGTTTTAATTCCAAAATGTTAATTAAATTATAAGGTAGTATCGATTCCTTTCCTCCCGCTCCCTCACCCAATATCATACCATCATCATACCAATACATGGACTTTCGGTAATTAAGGGGAAATGAATAGTGGCATGGATTACTGGTTGAGTTGGTACTTTGGATCTGAGTTTCCCATTAAGTGTTGTACCATAAGTGTTAAATAATAGATTCTCCCTTATGGATATGGGCTCCCATGAGATCATAGAATGGAGCGACCTTCAAGGCCCCAAGTGTATTTCTTGTTACTCCAACTTTCATCATGCAATCATAGCACTAGTCTTAAACATAACACTTTAGAGATCATATACTATCAACATCATGAATATTAAAAATTGCATGCCACCACATGCCCTTATGAGAATATACATTCATCATGAGTACCAAGGATCTGCATGTTACCACATGTTATATGTATAATAACATCTTCAAGGGTAACAATGATTGACATGCTATCATATTCCATTAGTGTTAAATTTTCTGTGCCATTTAGATCTTCAAGCAAAGAGACAGATATTATTGATGCAGTAAAAGGAGAATGAAGATACACACTAAACAAAACAAACCACATAGGAAATAGATGAGTATTGCTTAGGTTATTACAATATCATTGTCATTAATTAAATTTGGCATTACAATAGTTTACGTAAGGAAAAGAATTCAAATCATTATGGATGAATTCGAATCTCCCCACTGGATGTGACTATACCTAACTGACTAGCTAACTCGGGATGTCTCAATCAATATCGGAGTCCAACTAGTTAACTCCAGATGTCTAAACAACTCACACAATCAGTAATAAACAATTGACTCATTCTAACTGAGGTGCGGTAGGTGAGAAAAAGTGCATCAACCACATGCAGACATGCATAACTAGCGCTAACTGAACTGATTGTGATCTAACTGAATGTAACTGGAAATTAACTAAGCTTAACTAGTTCCAACTCCAGCTGACTGAAGGAGGTTGGTGCGGGACTCCCAATGGCTCCTAAAATGTATGGATTGACCTAGGAGGTTCCTAATCTGATGTATGCAAGTGCAGTCAGTGGCAGATAGCCTCTAGTTGTGTTCCCCACACTCTAGTAACTAGTACATGTGGCCCCATTAGGCCATGTGGACCCAATGGTACTAGTGGACTTAATTAATTAATTAAAACTCCTAAGTTAGGAAAAATTAATCTAATAGACATTTTTATCAAGGGAGAATTAATAATCCTAACACCCCCCCTGATTCCTAACTTGGATAACTGTGGGCCCTGGAAACAAGGCCATAAGTCACCCAAATACAATCTAAAAGACATAATGTTGCTTAATACAACTGAGGAAATAGGGTAAAAACTCATGGGAAGCCCCCCCCACTCCTCAAAATAAGCAGAAAATAGGAAAATACAAGCTATCTTTAGAAGAAAGAAGCTTCCTCCTTAGAAAAATAACTTGAACAAAACACTGCTGCAAAATTGCAGCAACATGGTCCATCTGTGTAGCAATATCCTGAAGCTATGCATGAGGACCTCTCAATGTTCTTTTGAATTGATGACTCTATATGTTTCTTATGGATGATGAAGGTAGGGAATGATCAAGTTTCTTCTGCTATGGGCCATGTAGCCGATCATTCACCATCATCAAGTAGCACCAACCTGGAACTTTGTTGCACCACTCTATAGGGAGCGAATCTGTGAGAGACAGTGTAGCATGTTCATTCTGATACTGGGACCTTTTTCTTCTTCTGTCTTATGTATTTACAGCACCACTTCCAGTGGCATCTAGAAGCTTTCGAGCCCATATAGGTTTAGGCTTCTGGTTAGGAATGGATACTAGATCTAGATCTAGAATGTCATGGGATTCAGTCTCAATAACAGGATCATGCTGGATTTGATCTTCATCATCTAAATCTAAAACCTGTAGCAAATCATCATCATCAAAAATAGGTGGAGAAATGGTTAAACCTTCCTGTGATGTTGATGGGGGTGTGTCATACAACTGATCTTCTTCGAACTCAACACTCCTCTTAATGAAACATCTTCTGGTTGCAACCTCCATCAATTTGTAATCTTTTGCATCTTTTGCATATCCTAGCAAAATGCATTCGCTAATTTGGGCTTGGAAGGCCTTTCTCTTGTTAAGTGGTCTTCTAGCCTAGGCTTTGGAACCAAAAACTCTAAGGTGAGAGACATTAGGCTTATGCCCATGCAGTGCTTCAAATGGAGTGGCCCCAACCAATGATTTATGAGGCACTATATTCTGCAAATACAAAGCACAGTTTACTGCTTCAACCCAAAGAGAAGGAGGAATATGCTTAGCATGGAGAAGGCATGTTTCCATCTCCTTCAATGATCTGTTCTTCCTCTCAACCACACCATTCTATTGTGGTGTGTATGGAACTGAGTGTTCCATTTGAATCCCCTCTGATTCACAAAAATTCTGAAAGCCTCCCTTGATGTACTCTCCTCCTTTATCAGCTCTTATAGAATTGATCTTCTTGCTGAAACTGTTCTCAACCATAGCCTTAAAAACTTTAAAAGTCCCAAAAATTTCTGATTTTTGTTTCATGAAGTAGACCCAACAATACCTAGAAAAATCATCAAAAAAGGTAAGGAAGTACCCGCAACCATTAATGGTGTTTGTGGGCATAGGTCCAGCTACATCACAATGTATCAAGTCAAGAATGGAGGAAGCTCTATGTGCCTTCCCAACGTCATACCTCTTTTCTGGATGCTTACCTACCAAGCGACCAGCATATACTCCATTGGAAGTTTGGATGGAAGGAAAACCTTTAACCATTTTATCATTGTGAAGCTTCTAGAGATATTTGAAATTGAGATGGCCAAATCTCTCATGCCAAATCTTGCTGGTGTTGTTACCATGAGACAATAAAGTTGTAGGAGGAGAGGCAGGTAAAAAATGTGAGAAATCATAATCTTTAGTAGAGTGATTTGCAATACCTTTCGCTATGAGCTTTCCTGAGACTTTTTATGTGATCTCAATTGTCTTTGAATCGAATGTAACTCTCTTGGGAGAGCTTGTATGAGTCATCTGATATACAGACAACAGATTAGCTGCAAGGGAGGGAACATAGAGGACATTCTTGAACTCACCATGCTTTGCTCTGACTGAGCCCCTTCCTTCTACCGGAATCTGGGAATCATCTCCCATGTGAATATTTTTCTCCTTTGATAGTGTGAGGTTCGAGAATGATTCTTTGGAGGAAACCATGTGATTGGATGATCCATAATAAATTATGTATGTTGTAGACTGAGTAAGGATAGCTTTCAAAGCATGGCACCTTCATCTTCTTTTGTCTGTGGTTCTTCATCAAGATTCTTTGCTCCTTGTAGGAGAGCAATGCTATGCTGCTTGACAAGAGATGACAGTTGATTAATATGCTTCTTCAAACAATGATCTTCAAGATGGAAACCATTTGCACAATAGGGACACATATTCTTTTCAAATTTCTTCTTCTTAGAGCTAGAGGCTCCTTCTGAAGTCTGTTGATTCTATTTAGGCTTCAAATCAATTGCTTTAGGCTCCTTCTTCTTTGATTTCCCTTTGGCTTGTGCTTTGGAAGAGTTTTTCACTAAGAAATCTTGATATTTGGAGGTCTTGATGACTCCCATTCGAATAAACTTCTCTTGCTCCTTGATTAAGGACTCAGAAAAGTAATCAAGTGAAGGAATTTTCCAATCCGGAAAGAAATCCCTTTTAGAATGGAATATTGAGACAAATACAGAATACTCTGGGCTGAGTTTGTTGAGAATGGAAAGCACATTCTGCTCATCCTTTATTTCTATTCCGCATTATCTGCATTGGAGTGCAAGAGACTTGATTTTAGTAAAGAATTGCTCTATTGTTTCGAAATTGTTGGGATGTAAGACTACCAACTCATTCTCTAGGAGGTGTCCTCGAAGCTCATATTGTTTTCCAAACAAGTCTTCAAGCTTCTCCCAGGATTCTCTGGGTGTCCTCAAACATTCAAGGTGGAAGAGGATATCTCTGGATATATGAGTGCATAGATAACCAAAAGCTTCATCTAAGCGGTTCATAAACTCGTTCTTCTCAACTGGCTGATGGGGCTCAACCTCCCTTCCAAGTATTATCCTGTAGTAGCCAAGCTTGGGAAAGGCCAGTTGCATATCTTCCCTCCAATCAATATAATTGAAGGATGTGAGGATCCAAGGAGTAGAAGGTTGAGAATCCATAATTCTCCGGTTGAAAGAATACAATAGCTTCACACAAGCTACGTAGCACATGTAGTTTTTCACTGCAAAACAATAAAACATTCGAATTATGTTAGAATCATGCTTTTCCTCTCGACATGAACATGTTTTCAGGGTCTGTCATGCTTGTAGAGCCACTCTGAATAAATTTAGAGGAAACAAATCATCATTGGGGAATTCTATGGAAACCCAGTTGCTTCTGATGTTCAACGAAGAGAAAAAAACATGAGGCCTACCTGAGATGGCTCTGATACCATGTTAAATTTGTTGTTCCATTTAGATGTTCAAGCAAAGAGACAAATATTATTGATGCAGTAAAATGAGAATGAAGATACACACTTAACAAAACAAACCAAGTAGGACACTGATTAGTATTGCTTAGTTAATTACAATACCATTGTCATTAATTAAATACGGTGTTACAATAGTTTACATAAGGAAAATAATTCGAATAATTAGGGATGAATTTGAATCTCCCCGTTGGATGTGATTGTACCTTACTGACTAGCTAACTCAGGATGTCTAAATCAATATTGGAGTCCAACTGGTTAACTCCAGATGTCTAAACAACTCACACAATCAGTAATAAACACTTAACTCAGTCTAATTGATGTGGTAGGTGAGAAAAAGTGCCTCAACCACATGCAGCCATGCATAACTAGTGCTAACTGAACTTACTGTGATCTAACTAAATGTAACTGGAAATTAACTAAGCTTAACTAGTTCCAAATCCAGCTGACTGAAGGAGGTTGGTGCTAGGACTCCCAGTGGCTCCTAAAATGTAGGGATTGACCTAGGAGGCGCCTAATTTGATGCATGCAAGTGCAGTTAGTGGAAGATAGCCTCTAGTTGTGTTCCCCATACTCTAGTAACTGGTACATGTGGCCCCATTAGGCCATGTGGACCCAATGGTACTAGTGGACTTAATTAATTAATTAAAACTCCTAAGTTAGGAGAAATTAATCTAATAGATAGTTTTATCAAGGGAGGATTAATAATCCTAACAATTAGGTAAACATACATCAACATTGTGAATATGAGGAACCACATGTGACCACATCTCATCATGAAAACATAACATCATTATTATGAATGTGAAGGAACCACGTTCTGCTACATGGCATCATGAAACACGATGTTAACATACAACTATCATAGTCAAGTTATAATTATTAACCTCATAAAACATATGTCATAGTAAAGAATAAACCATTTCCATACTGGCATCATAATAATCCCAATCTGTAGTATGAAATAAATATCTCATAATACTTAATCAAGAAAAAAATGACCTCCACCATGATCAATCCATACAAATTATGTGATGAATCATAATAAACATCAATACAATTAATTCAATCTATGGCATATAATGTAACAACATAATAACATGATCATGACCATGATCATGATAATAATCATCAACGGTCTCAATTTAATCCAAGCATATAATGAAAGAAACCTCATTATCATCAATTAACTCATAATATGGTATCAAACATCGTAATAACTTCTTCATGATCAATTAAATCCATGCCATATTATGAGAAATCATTCTAAACATCATCATAATCATTTAATCCATAACATATGATGGAATAACATAAGCAATATCAACATAATCAATTTTATACATAATGTATGACAAAGAAACACAATAACATCATCATCGTTAATTAATTTATAAGAGACAATAAAAAAAACATGAGAATGATCAATTTAGTCCATAACATCTGATTAAACATTTATTATAACATCATTGTAATCCACTGATTTATAATACTTAATGAAACCATCATAAAAATCGTGAGCATGGTAAGTTTAACCATAGCATACGAGAATTAGCACCATAACATTGTCATAATCCATTAATTTATAATATTTAATGAAACAACATAACAATCAACACCAGCATTCATATTATGATCAATTCACTTCACACATAGTATTTTCATAATCAAAATTACTGACCAAGTATGTATGTGAATATTCCAAGATTGTATTGCCTACAAAATCATCATAACATTGTACCATATGAACCTTCTAATAGTTTATCAATATACTTAAAGAGACATGGAAAATATTGATGCATTGCCTCTGTGTCTTCTCAGGTAGCAATTTATAGGATGTAGAGGTCCAATTGGACCTTCACTTGATCAAGAGTTAGGTTCTTGAGATGGTGAACCCACGATCTAGTATGCAATATTGTTTGACCTAAATGGACCCCTCCTTGAAAACCTTCAATCCTTCCAATTTCAATACATGAGAATAATAAAAAACATAATGCCTAAGCATTGAAACATAAAATACATGATGCATTTTGCTAAGATGGGATGGAAGCTCAAGCTTGTAAGCCACTGTTCCAATCCTTTTTTGAATGGTCCAACAAATCAGGGGAATAGTTTTGTACCCTTCCCAAATATAAATGTACTTTTAGTGGGTCTCACCCTAAAAAAGACTTCATCTCCCTCCTTATAGCTTCAATCCATTCTTTTTGCATCGACATAACTTTTTTGTTGGTCTCTAGATTCTTTAAGACGTTGGTTAATTACAACCATTTCGTCTTGCATTTATTGGAGCATGTCCAGTTACAACATAGCTTTATCTTTTAACCAATCCTAGCTCAATGGGGTCCTGCAGGATCTACCATATAGGAGTTCATATGGAGTTACATGAGTGGAGATATGGTAGCTATTGTTGTATACAAACTTTACTAATGGAAGGTAGTTTTTCCATTGGTTATGTTGATCCATGAAATACATCCTCAACATATCCTCTAACACTTCGTTAACTCTCTTTGTTTGACAATTTATATGGGGGTGATAAGAAGTGATAAAGTTAAGTTGAGTACCCATGGATGCTTGAAAACTTTTCCAAAATATTCTCATAAATTGGGCATATCTATATGATATAATCTTTTGAGGCACTCTATGTAAGAGAATTACCTCCCTAAGAAAAAATTGAGGAATGGTCGAGGCATAAAAGGTGTTTATAGTAGGAATAAAGTGGGTGTTCTTAGTAAATTTATCCACAATTATGATGATGCGATTATTCCTTAAAGAGGTCATGGGTAGTCCTTTAGTAAAATCCATTGAAATAACCTCCCATTTTGTCTTTTTTAGATCATGTGGTTGAATAAGTCCCACGGGGTAACGGTGTTTGGCCTTGACCTATTGATGTTCCAGACATCGTGCCGCAAATTTCACAATATCTCTTTTCATTCCTTCTCAGAAGAAAACCTTCTTAAGATCTGTGTGCATTTTCTTAACCCTCACATGTTCAGAGTAAGATGGGATTCTTCCAATACCAACCTCATAAGGCCATCATTTTGAGGGATGTAAATTCGTCCTCTTGACCTTAAAATTCCATCTCCTTCCAAGGAAAATCCTTCAAACTTGGAACTTATGTGTCCTCCTGTTACGGAGAAAACTTCCTATGGATTGGGGTACCACAACAGACAGAGTAATCGCAGAAATAAATCCTTTCCCATATGCAAGAGAAACCAAACATCTAACACTAAAGGATCTCGAAACATACCTTATTCCGGATGGTTGATGTAGATCACCGTTGAGCTTTTCCACTCTTGCTTGTATTAGAAATTTGCTCTCTCAACATTCAGCAAACAAGACAAGCATGCTATATAATTGTGTTAGACCTACTCTAGCATATATAATCAATAACATATAAGAATTTAAAAGCGTCCATGGATTCAATACTCATTTAAATACACATTATTGGACAGGAAAATATATTTCTATTAATATAAATCAGAGATTACAATAGTGACAACCTCTGTCGGCATGTCTGCGAACTGGAGAAACTGAGTCCTCCACTTGGGCCTCCACCACTTCAATCCTCCATCTCTCGATAGCAAGCTCACAAGCAAAAGGAAAGCTTGGGAAGAACACAAAGTGCTCCAAGGGACAAAGGGATGCAAACTCAAGTATAAGCTCCGACAATAATGGACTATAGTTTTCTTGCTCTTCAATTCCTCTCCTTTCAATGTATCCAAAGGGTTCCTTATATAGTGCTTCAATGGGGTAATGGAAGGTCAAATCCGAGCAATATCAAGGCATATGGAAGGCCAAGAGACAAGTGACTCGGATCCACATCAAGGAAAACTCCAAAACTATTTGGCCTTTCGCACACATCCCGATGTACGCGGGTTTGAGGGTCATATCCACGTATATACGCGAGAATAGGTTTAAAAGTCGCGTATAGAAAATAATGCATGTTTTTAGGGATGATCTTGGAAACATCAAAGGTACAAAAATGGTCCATGGAGTCCAAAGAGTCTGCAGAGGGACAGGGAAGGCCATAAAGGTGTGATCCACCATGTGTGATAAAATCAGCTGTAACAGATGCCCCCTAATGTGTGAGGTCAGAGGGGTGATACGATGGCCGAAATACATTATAAGTCCATCCCAAAAGTGGAGTGATGAAGAAATGGGTGGAAGAACCAAGAATCCAACAGTATAATAAAATAATCAAACTCTGTCATAACTGCAAGTAGATATAGCAGTCCCGGATACATAAGAGTACAATGGCCATGAATAGGCATGATACAAAATATGACATGTGTTGTCATCGCCACGTACAATATAGATAGATCAGAATATCCATGATGAAGATATACAAAGGATCATGATCTCTATGAAAGTTGAATATATATAATGGATCAAGATCTACATAATGGCTGAAGATATCTGACATATACTAGAATCAAGTCACGAGAGCTGAAATTTCATGAAAACTGGCACGATCAAGGAGGTAGCATATATGAAATGCCACCAATCTAGAAGGTCTTCTACACAATCTTCTACGAGTACATGTCCTACTATGTGAATAGAGGTGTCGAGGTCGAACATAGTAGTCCATCGTCTGATTACCGGTCATTGATGTATACCGTTAACAAACGCGAGATCACCCACCGATAATGAAAATGGGAATCAAGGTATTAGAGTGCAAACTAACAAGTGTGAATAAATTTGTTGAGGTCGAACACTTGAAAGGATCCATCGATCAGGCGACATTGATGTATTCCCAAAACTGTCGATGGGGAGAGAACCTGCCACTAATGACTACAAGTCTCAAGACACTCAAAATGACTCTAGATTCCTATCCCAGAATAAATGATCTGAAATCGATGGGGTGGAATCCACTGGAAGGAGGGCATTAATGCATCCCTCATCATCCAACACGAGGTACTCAGCAAAGCTGTATAATGTGGAAGAACTCGATCATAATGTGCATGGACCAGTATCAGTACTGGGAATGGCCGACATGCAAAGTCAAGAGAACTGAGGAATGGCTGAGTCAGGTTTCAAATTCCTTCAAACAAGAGCATAAAGGTGAATGGTGACCGAATGTAGGAAGCATAGACTCAATATACAAAACTGGGACATCTCTGCGACATAGGAGGCATCGACAGAGACTCCATAGGGACTGGAAGCTTAACCAATTGGTGGAGATAAACTCGGAGAAATGAGTACAACTCCTAAAGTCAAACTATTAACCCAAACAATGGATGTGATATACAGTGTTCTGTTCGAAGGTGACATGAATCGACTGCTGCCAAATATAAGATCTTTTCCTATCCACCTTTTTGGTTTTTTGATTTTTTTGGACTTTTTCAAATATTTTGAAAAGCTTGAAAAAGAATAAAAGAGCTTTATAGTTATATACTAGGAGGAGACGAGTGTCAAGGGGCAAACAAACTAGTTCCAAGTAGTGGAACATACCTATGCTCAATGCAAGGACACATGTGTAGGATAGCGACACTCGGGGGAAAGTCCCCTCCCGGTAAAAAATGGGGAATCAAGCTGCAAAGGATATGTAAAATGGCTCTGCGTGGCTAGACATGAGACAAGCTCGGGATATATAGCTGATAATCAAAGTCAGGGAAGCCGACATAAGTCTCAATAAGGAAAGAAAAACTCATGATAATGAAATTACAACTTGACATAAGGGAGTCCTGGGGAAAAAGTTTAGCAAAAAGATCAAGAGGAGTATGAGGCTCTTGCGCAAAGTCATGGAGATACTATACAAAGGACTCCCACACCCTAAGGGAAAAAATGTCGGCATGGGCACCAAATGCAAAACAGGAGCTAACTAGGGCACCCATGTATGGTCAACCTCTACCATTCACATCATGTCCCTTCTAAAAGCAATAAAGAGGTTCCACGACAAGATAGAGTGGGTTTGTACCTAAGGTTATAATGAAACGGTCATAAGGTCACGTAAAGTGCAAACAGATGTGAAACCTAACCTATATGCCAGTTTAGACATAATACCTAAAATCGGCATGAACGGGTCAAAACCACGGTCAAAACAACATTCAAAATGGACTCCTACATCATCAAATTAGTCCAAAACGGTCCAAAATGGTCAGAAATGGTCCAAAACTATAGAAAGTGGGTAAAAAATTTCAAAAATTTCAATTTTTTTTTAAATAGTAAAAAATTCCAAAATTCCAAATCATTTGAAATTTTTACCCATTGGAGCTCAAAACTTCCAACGCGAATTCCGAGAGCTTCGTTCGGCGAAATTTGACCCTGTTTCTTCCAGGTAACTCCTCATGTCCTCTTTCTATTTCATGCAATTTTTTTGAATTTCCATGGTCAAATTTAATTTTTAAGCCAGTCTAATATGGTTGTTTTGGCCCACGTGGATATCGGGGGTTATTTCCGTGTAGAGGGTTGGCCATATGTGGAAAAACCTCCCAAAACCACATACATACGCGGCTGTTTTGCAAACAGCCATGTATGCGGCCGCGTACAAGGTTTTTTAAGGTATCTAATGACCAAAAATCAATTTTAATGTGCAGGATGGTTCTAGAATGGAGAGAGAGGTAACATGGAGATGTAGAAGAGGCTGTTCAAGGTGACTTAATGGCTCAACAAGATCTTCGCGCATGCGGTCTATATAAGTTTTGGTGTCTTGGCAGCTTGAGGGCCAAACCAAGACTCCTGCAGATGCTAGTAGACTACTGAGATCTAGACTCAGAGTCTTTTCATATCGACGGGATGCCTCTCACTATAGAGGTAGAGGACATATATTTTATTACTGGATTATTTTGATGGGGAGAGGTGGTGAACCTATGCTCTCATGGGCCTGGAGGTGGCCTTATGTTACAGAGAGAAATTCCTATGGCTTGGGGTACCACAACAGACAGCTAGACTCCAGAAATCAATCTTTCCCAATATGCAATAGAATTAAAATGTCTAACACTAAAGGATCGAACCTCGTACCTTATTCCGGACGATTGAAGTAGATCCCCGTTGAGCTTTCCAATCTTCAGCTTGAATTGATATAATACTTCCTCAACAACAAGTAAACAATACAAGCATACTATATATCATGGTTTTAGATCTATTCTAGCATATATAATCAATAATGTAAAAGCATTTGACATATTCCAATGGATACAATATTCATTCAAATACACATTACTGGACAGGAAAAGATATTTCTATTAATATAAATCAGAGATTACAAGTGACAACCTCTGACGGCACATCTGCGAACCGGAGAAACTGAATCCCCCACTTGGGCCTCCACCACCTCAATCCTCCATCACTCAGATAGCAAGCTCACTAGGCAAGCTTGGGAAGAACACAACAGTGCTCTAAGGGACAAAGGGATGCAGACTCAAGCATAAATTCTGGCAACAATGGACTATAGTTTCGTTACTATCAATTCTCTCTTATGCTTTCAATGTCTCAAGGGGTTCCTTATATAGATTTTCAAATGGATACTGAAAGGTCGAATCCGTGCGATCTCAAGGCATATGGAAGGCCAGGATTCATATGAGTCGGATCCAAGTCAAGGAAAACTCCAAAAGGATTTGGATTATGCACACATCCCGATGTACGTGACTATAGGAGTCATATCCGCGTATGTACGCGGTTATCGGGGTAAAAGCCGCGTATATCACTTTTCTTATGTTTTTAGGGATGATCAAAGACACATCAAAAGACAAAAAGTAGTCCATAGGGGCTAATGAGTCTGCAGTGGGACATGGGAAGGCCATACAATGTGTGATTCACCTAGTGTGGTGAAATTCGCTATAACACCTTACCATTAATGAGTACATTGTAGTATACTATTTTTCGGACACAGAAAAGGTTGGGAGTCAAATACAGACAAACTCCATCCAGGTACTAGGACTAAAGGCCATACTATTGGCACTCGGTAGGATAGATAGTCTAGCATCACTCCACCAGGCCTCGCGGCCATTGATTTTATATGCAATGGAGTGTATGAGACCCACAATGTATGACTGGATCACTGCACTGTTGAGTAACATGAAGCAGTAGCTCAGTGACTGCAAGATAGGAAGGGTGAGAAACTTCGGTTTCGGCAGCATACTGAGCACGCTCTTCTTTGAGCATGTACCGGGGCTAAGCCCTAGAGTGGAGATTCCTCCACACGGAATTCGAGATCCACCCCAACAATGTTGGGAAAATGTTATGCGCAGACTGGGTGGAGGTAAGGTGGCTAAATCCTACCCAACGGATTTCTTTCCATGGTGGCGGCGGCAGACTATTGCCATCGATGATTATCCCTATGCGGGAATAGATTTCCAGGGAGATCCGGACATGCCTCTACCACCAGGAGCGGCATATGGCGACATAGGTAATGAATCCCAAACCCTCTTTTTAAGTTTTTTGAATTATAATTTTTTTTTGTGTTTTTTGATATATTGACTCAAAAGACATGTTTTGGTGTGATGACTCATGGTGACAATATGTCATGTGTATGCAGATGTTGGACCATGGTGGCCTAACGATTTCCCTCGTCATAGATGGAGGGGAAGAGGAGATGACATCATGGGTGTGGATGTGGAGTGGATGCTCCAAAGCATCCACACACACTTTGTACGCTTGACACATAGGGTACCCATGGCGCAAGTCGAGGACTTGCCTGATGCTATGCAGCGTTAGGTGGTTGGTGTACCACGAGCATGGGCTTGGTTATTCCAACGAATAGCTAGAGCCATGGTGTGCTACCACGATCAGAACCCCCCTCCTCCTCCATAGGTTTAGAGACCTGAGAGTGCTTCATTTTTGTACTACCATGTATTATATTTTGGTGGCTCGGAAGCCCCATTTTTGTATTATGACACTTATGTATTATGACGTCACATTTTGGATGTTTAATGAAAAACTTTTATCATGATCGATTTTATTTATTTACATGTGTGTAAAAATGTATGTATGTGATATGCTTATGGTCTATGAAACAAATGCCAATCTAACACATAGTTAGCATATGAGTCAGCAACTTGATTAAAAATTCTTGAAACATGTATGTATGCTATGTTCTCAAATTGTCGTTCTAACAATCTCACATGTAAGAATCTTCGCAATAATGTCGGATCCCTAACATGATACAAGCCATTAAGTTGTGAAACTACTAACTGCGAATCAAGACGTACCTCAAGAGAGAGAACACCATGTGAAATGGAATCCCACAATAACTCGATAACGACACTATACTCAGCAACATTGTTCAAAGAAGGCTGTAAACATACACCTCCTGAAGACAATACCTGACCCGTAGGAGTATAAATCACCCAAGCAGCAGAAGCTGAGTGTTGAGTGTGGCAGCTAGCACCATTAGCGAATCCTATGTAAGCGGAAGACTCCATTGACATCTACCATAAGAAATGAAAGCTAATCAACAAACCTGATCACCATAAGAAAACCTAACTACGCAAAAAACTCTACAATAATATACAATAATCAGCCCTGGCTGAAGATCATGCATAGTATTTTTTAAGATAGAGCCCATTTCTAGGGTCCACCCAGGATGTCCCTTCATAATCCTCCAGCTCATAGGTGCCCTTCTCTAACACATGTTTGACTACGTAAGGACCATGCCACATGGGATTAAACTTCCCTGCCCCCATGGGTTCTTTAGCTTGATCCCACAAAAGGACCAAATCACCTTCACTAAACCTCCTCGGATGAATAGAATTATCATATTGGACCTTAACGCGACGCTTATTTACTTCTAGAGCCACTAAGGCATCCCGACGCTGCTCATCAAGCTGCTCTAAGTGGACCAAATGTTCCTCCAATGCAGAAGTGTCTGGTAAAAGCTCTATATCTAGCTTCAATGAAGGGATTTCACATTCAACCAGCAAGACAGAATCCACCCCATGTATGAGCTGATATGGAGAGAAACCAATGGCAGTCTTAACCATGGCTTTGTAGGTCCACAAAGCAGGATATAACATGATATGCCAATTCGTCTTGCTTTGTGCGATGGTTCATTGGAGAATGGAATTAAGTGATTTATTCACTGCTTCAACCTATCCATTTGCCTGATGGTAATAATAAGAGGAGTGCTCCTGCTTATACCCTAACTTCGAAGCCAACTCTTCCATCATTCTATTATGAAAGTGCCTACCATGGTCAGTGACAATCTCTTTTGGAATGCCGAACCATCTTTTGGAATGCCGAACCGAGTAATAATTTGGTTGAACATGAAATGTGCTACTGTCTCACTGTCGAATTTAACCGTGGGCATAGCCTTAGCCCATTTCGTGAAATAATCAACAACCATTATAATGTGATGATGCTCCCCATCTGAAGCTGGGTTGCAATCCATGAAGTCAAGCCCCCACTTGGTGAAGGGATCGGCAGTGATAATTGGATGTAACGGGGCAGGATGCAAGCGTATATTGTGTGCAAACACCTGGCAAGGGTGACACTTCTTGACCGCATTGACACAATCTTTGAAGATCGATGGCCAAAAATATTCCACTCTCAATATTTTTTGGGCTGTAGCAAGCCCAGATAAATGACCACCACACGCCCCTCCATGGAAATCATTCAACACAACCTCAGCCTCGTCATGGTTAAACAACGACATAAAATAGAATCTACCCCACGGCAGTACAAAGTGTTATCCACTATAAGGTAGTTCTTAGATACATGACGTAATCATCGTCTCTCATCCCGTGAAAGGTGAGTAGGGACCTTCAACATTTGCAAATATATAATGATATCCCCATACCATGGGTACAAAGTTGAGATAAGGAAAATATGCTCATCGACAAACATATCTTCATAAACCTCCTCCTCCTCCACACTTGGAAAACTAGAAATGAGCTCTGCAAAAATCAATGACTTCTTTGATTTCAGTGAAAAGAATTCGAGATCGAACTCTTGCAAAATGACAATCCATTTATTAGATTTTCCCCTGATCATCCTTCTAGTGAGGACGAACTAAAATGGATTGACATAAGCTACCACCCAGGTCTGGCGAAGGAGAATGTTATGTCTCAATATCTGAACCGCATGAATGGTGGCCAAGGCAAGTTTCTCCACATGAGAATAAAGGATTTCCGCATCAATAAGGTTTCGAATCAAATAATATATGACATGCTCATGGAGCTCTTCGTCCTCCTGAACCAAAACTATAACAACCATTTCCATGGATGCAGAGACATAAATAAAAAAATCACGACTATAGTCAGGTGGACTAAGCACGGGGGCCGATGCTAAGGCTTGCTTAAGAGCATCAAAGGACTCCTGGGCTCTCTCATCCCAGTAAAAAGTAGAGTCCTTATTTAGAAGACGCATAAAGCCTTTAGTCAAATTGGCAAAGTTAACCACGAATCTCCGTAAGAAATTTGCCATGCCTTGCAAACACTAAAGATGTTTAATATTACGTAGGGGAGACAATTGAAGTATTGCCTCAACCTTTAAGGGATCGACTCTTATACCCTCCTTGGATACAATGAATCCTAGCAAGCGACCAATGATAAAGATGCACTTATGAGGATTTAACCTAACTTGGTAATGGCAGAATCTCTCGAATACTAATCTCAAATGGTATGGATGATGCACTCTCAGACGAGAATGAGAAGCAAGATCATCCAAATACACTTCGATAATTGTTTTGAGATCATGAAAAATCAAGGTCATATCCCGTTGAAAGGTGGCTCCAGCGTTTTTAATACCAAAAGGTATCTTCCGATATGAAAACGTACCCCAAGGTCAAATAAATGCAGTTTTATGTTGATTCTCGACTTTGATCTAAATTTGATTATATTCGGAAAAACCATCCATAAAGGAGAATACCTCGCTTCCCGCACACTCATCCAAAATCTGATTAATAAATGGTGTGGGAAAATTATCCTTAGGACGAGCACGATTTAGATCACGGAAATCAGTGCATATACGGATCGTTCCCTACTTCTTATCCACCAAAACGGGATTTGAAACCCAATTCGTCAAGGGAACGGGATAGATAAAACTAGCTTTTAACAGCTTCTCTATCTCAACCTTAATAGCGGGTGCTTTTCTAGGATTCACCGCACGCAAACGTTGTCGAATAGGCTTTGCATTCGGATAGGTCTTAATTTCATGTTCGACAATACAAGGGTCGATACCCGACATTTCTTCGTATGACCAAGCAAAGATGTCACGAAACTCTTAGAAAATCTCGGTATACTCCTTAATCTCATCAAGGGAACAATCCGCCCCAATGTAGATGTTCTCAACTTTTCTAGGATCGTGAGAGATATTGATAGGAATGGTAGGTGATAGGTTTGCCATGTTCCCATCAGCCATCTGACCAGGAGAGCTCAATGGAACCACAAGACTACCAATCTTCTCGCTAAGAATCTCCCTATAGTCCTCATGATCCAAATGGTTAAGCTCAGGAAGAAAATATGATCTATGATGCAACTCTTCCCAAGGTGGCTCAACCCCTAACATGGCCTCAATAATGGCTTCATCTGATGGAAAAACACCATCAAGGAAATCATGTGTGTGAGAGGACTCAACTGCCCATGCAGGAAACACATATGGGTCCTCATCCTCCATCCACAAAGAGGAAGGACTAGGCTTTGCAACATAATCAAGATTCACTTGATATGCTATCATTGCTGCAGGAAATGGCACATCCATTTCGACAAGTCAATTCGAAGGACTCGGTGAAGGAAGAATCCAAGGATCTTCCATATGGGTAGTGCGAAAAGACACCAACTTCAATGAAGATGAAGCCCCACCGAAACTAGATCCAATCATAAGAATGGGCGCAAGACAACTAAAGGTCCCCATAAGGGATGGATACATACCTACACCCACACTCCTAGTTGCCAGCTGAGAATGATTGATAATTAGGATAGAAGCTACCGATGATGCACTGACACTTGGATTACGGAATGATGTCTGATCAATCATAAAAATCTTCCCATTAAATGGAAAGCATACTACTTGAAATAAATAAGAGGCTACGGCTTGCATACTATACATCCAATTCCAGCCCAGTAAAATATTGTAGTCAAGGGGCGCATCAACCACCTTGACCTCAATCGCGATGGTCTTCCCTCCCAATTGGACCTTAAGAGAAGGAAGAATCTTGTGCGGCCGAAAAGATCTACCATCAAAGGCAGTCAACATGGTAGCGGATTGAGACAACTTGGAAGAACCCAAACCCTTCCAGCATGACAAGGACATCACGGAAGCAGTGGCGCCTTCGTCAATCACAGTGCGTTTGATGATCATATCAAGACACTCTACATGAATCAAAAGAGACACGTAGTAAGGAAAGCGAGGCTGTATTCCCATGGTTTCAAATTTGATGACTGAAAAAGAGCCATCACCATTAATTCCAAGAGCAGAAAGCAAGGATTTCCTTTGCAAAGGACTACTCTGAAGTACTTTAAGTGCGGACATCACACAAGGAGTTTGGCCCAAATCCTCGACAACGGAATAGTTCTGGGTGGCTTGGGCATTAGGATTGTGCCCCAAACACTTTGGGACCCCCTTAGGAATGTGAGGTGCAATTTCAGGTTTATCCATAGGGTTTTCGATACGCAAAGGGATCTCGGGTGGAGCAGGTTCTTTTCCAACGTCCCGTTGTGACGAACCATAATATTTTGCACGAGTCACAACCTTAGTAGCACGTACGATGTTGATGCAACCATGACCAGTATTGGATTCCAGTGGATTTTGATCTTCGCCCAACACACAATGAGGATCATTGGTTCTCGAGTTCATATTCTTATTATGAGGTAAAGGATTGGTTAGCACAGCTGGGCCCTGCGCTGTGAATCTCGAGGCATCTTCCATATGAGGGCACAAGTGAGTGAGGTGGTCCTCCTTACACAATTTGCAAGGAAACTTAACCTTACATTTAGACTTCTTGTCCCCCCCAGCATTGCGGGTGTTCTTGTCATTAAAATTGGCATTTTCATTCTTATTCCCACCCTTACGATTATTTTAACCCTTTTTCTTATTCCTTCCGAGTTGTTGGTTGCCCTTCTGATCTGACAATTGCACAGAAATTACACTCGCAGTTTGGGTGGGTTGAGATGAAGCCGTGGCTTGTTCCGAAGCGAATTGATTAATAGACAATTGACTCACTTGTTTCACAATCGAATCTGCAGGTTTGGCACCTGTACAACCCACAATGCCATCGGCATGTGGTCCAAGCTTGATCTTGGGATCAAAACTAGAACGCAGAGCGTTAGGTATGTGTTATAGCTGATTTCACCACTCCAGGTGAATCACACTTTGTATGGCCTTCCCTTGTCCCGTTGCAGACTCCTTAGACCCCATGGACCATTTTTTGTCCTTTGATGTTTCATTGATCATCCCTAAAAACATATGAAAAATGATACACGCGACTTTTAAACCTATAAGCACGTATATACGTGGGTTTGACCACTAAAACCGCATACATCGGGATGTGTGCATAATCCAAATCCTTTTGGAGTTTTCCTCAACATGGATCCGACTCATTTGACTCCTGGCCTTCCCTATGCCTTGAGATCGCTCGGATTCGACCTTTCATTACCCCTTTGAAAAGCTATATAAGGAACCCCTTGGTACATTGAAGGCATAAGAGAGAATTGAGAGCAAAGAAACTATAGTCCATTGTTTCCAGAACTTATGCTTGAGTCTGCATCCCTTTGTCCCTTGGAGCACTTTTGTGTTCTTCCCAAGCTTGCCTTTTGCTTGTGAGCTTGCTATCGAGATATGGAGGATTGAAGTGGTGGAGGCCAAGTGGGGGATTCAGTTTCTCCGGTTCGCAGACATTCCGTTAGAGGTTGTATCTTGTAATCTCTGATTTATATTAATAGAAATATCTTTTCCTGTCCAATAATGTGTGTTTGAATGAATATTTTATCCATTGGATTATGTCAAATGCTTTTACATTATTGATTATATATGCTAGAATAGATCTAAAACCATGATATATAGAATGCTTGTATTGTTTACTTGTTGTTGAGGAAGTAATATATCAATTCAAGCTGAAGATTGGAAAGCTCAACAGGGATCTACTTCAATTATCCAGAATAAGGTACGAGGTCTGATCCTTTAGTGTTAGAAATTTAATTTCTATTGCGTATTGGAAAGGATTGATTTCTGGAGTCAAGCTGTCTATTGTGGTACCCCAAGCCATAGGAATTTCTCTCCGTAATAGAATTGGCGACTCCACTGGGGAGTTCCTAGTAGTTGTCCTTTGGGGGTTGTTTTATCGGCATTCAATGAATTTGAATTGCTCTTTCTCTCTTGTTTCTGTGTCGGGTCTGGGGGCATGTATGCCTGGTAGAGTCTGATTGGTGTGAAGTTTATCTTAGCCTGTCTGTTTTCCTTGATTTTATACACCTTTCTTCCTGTACACAAGTTTTTAACTCACAGTCGCGTATACACACGGATTCCTCTGCGATTTCCGCGTATACACGCGGGTTTACTGCGAACAGTTGCATATGCCCTTGATTTTTCCTTTTTGTGGAAGATAATTGGTTGCTGGGTGAATTCTGATATTTTCTAAGTCTCCTTTGGCACTGCCTAAGTCTGTTTAGACCTCTGTTTCTGACCAGAAACTTTTTTTTAGGCTAAATTTTTTTTTAAGAAGGTTCTTGTCATGGCATTTTCGATTTTTTGTTTGAGATTAGTGCATTAGAGTTCTTTTACCTTAGTGCTTTGCTTGAGTGCTGTTTGGTTGTGCTTGCAGAGTCTAGGGGTCGTAGAATCATTCTTTTTCTTTTTGCATCTCATTTTATTTCAAAAAATCCAAAACCATTTGCTTATCATCATGCATTGCATTTTTGCACTTTGCATTGTACTTGCACTAGATTTGCTTTGGAGTACTAGTTAGGACTTCATATAGGAAAATTTGCATTCATCATTTGAAGAAGAATTGTGCATTTCACGTAGTAGCATACCCTGTTTTCATGGACACAATGCATTTGCATTGATTGTTAGGTGTGCATTTTACTTCATGTTGCATCATAACACCATTAGTTGCACGACCATATCCCGTTTTTGAGTAATAAAGCCAACTAAAATCAACGCTAAATTAAAATGAACTACACTTTTTTCTTTTATAGGGTGCACCAACAAGCTTAGGTTTTAGGATCTTGGAATAGTTCATTGTAAGTCAATTCTCCAAGATCACTAAACAACAACATGTATGTGTCTGTCCAAGTGAGTGTGTGAAATCCTTGGTATAACCAGTGTTTCTCGGGATCCTCCTCTCAAAAGGGAGTTAAGCACGAGGCAGTGTGAGCGGTTATTGATTGAGATGACCCCTAGTCATAACTGAGTAGCACTGGAGATATTTCTAGGATTGTATTTGTATCTGGGGGCTCTTTCGATAGTTTCAGGCTTTGCTACCCCGCCCATACGGTCAATCCCACCTGCGACTGTTCACCTAAGCATTGATTATATTGAGGTGACCTTAGTGGCCTTACCTAGGATATCGAGGGGGTATTTTGCAGGGGTTATTTTGTGGGTGTCCCGGCCAGGTTGGGGTTGGACAGCACAGTCGCTTTACACGTTGAAGCTGAGGGCCACAATAATTGGTTACGTACCTCCGCTTGTGGTGTATGGTAGTCTCAAGCCTCTCGTAGGCGAGACATACCTGCTTCATTCGGGAGCTCACTTATCTAGCCCTTGTTTTCTTGCATTTGGCTTTAGATTTTATTAGTGATTGCTCTATGCACAATAGGTGGCTTGGGGTTTACGTAAATAGAGAGTCTTTTCTATTTTTTGAGTCATTGTGGATTTGGGTGCGGCTCCTCGCCGTTCTTGTCGTTTAGCAAGACTTGCACCTTCTACTTCTCATCCTCCTTTGGGAGAGAGACCTAGATAGTCTAGGCGAACTATGTCACACATTGATTCACACACCATGGGAGATCATTTAGAGGATATTCCTGAACCACCTCCTCCCATTCGTGTAGACGATGGGGCGTTTACTCCTACTTACGATCCTTCACCCGATTTGGCTGAGTTAGGTCCTATGATTTTTGAGATAGGAACCATCCATGATAGACCTACTCACTCTAGGGTTGATTCCCCATTGACGCGTTATTGGTATGGAATGCCAGAAGACGCCGAGACTCATTTTGAACCTACCAGCACTAGCTATGGTAGTTATGCTATGTCTGTTTTTCCTACACATGATTTGGCATTTCATGTCGAATCCGAATTCGAGCCTAACACTATGCCTGGGGGCACTCTCATTGCTTACCATGCGGAGAGGTTTGGGAGCACTAGTCACATTGCACCTTCTGTCCCAATGGTGGAAGCTACATCATATATCCCTCCTAGGTCTAGGGTTAGGGATCTGATTAGGATACCAGATCCGAGACGAGTGACGATAGGTGGTAGCACATACATCATTACTCAGATTCCTTCATCCTCGGTCCCTAGTTCTTCAAATGTACATACTCCACCTTATTCACATGGTCCTTCAAGTCAGCACATGGCTACGAGTCAAGTACGTACTGCCGTTACTAGATCGATTGTGTCTTAGGTTTACATACTGCCCGTTGCTTCGGGAGGCTATGTTCATACTTCTAGAGGTCATGTTACTACTTTCGGGGCGTATATCCCTACTTTCAGTATGTATATCCCTACTTCCGGAGCGTATCTTCCTACCTACGGAGTGTCTCATGGGGCATCGCATGCGATGACCTATGGAACCTATTATGGGATGCAGTATGGATAGGGTTCTTCACCTTATGGAGGCGGGTATCAACAACCTGCTTACTCTCCTAATTATGGCTTTGTAGCTCCTACTAGTCAAGGTCCACCGCACTATGGTGCTTCCACACCACCCTATACAGGTCATATGGGAGGAGGACACTATGGCCAAGGCCATGGTGGTAATCAACCCTATATGAATCAGGGAGCGGTCCATCGACCTCATCATCCTAGGCTCCCTTTCTTTGAGATGCTTAATATTCCTGACTTATTGAGACTGACGAACGATCCTGTGGCTCATGACTCGGCTTGGCCGGCTGTCCCTACCAAACTTCCTTCGGACATACCTAAGTTCGAGGGCAAACCGGGAGAGGATCCGAGTGAACACGTTACTACGTTTCACCTATGGTGCTATTCGAATTCCTTACATTAGGACTCATTCCGTTTGAGACTATTTCAACCCACCCTCACAGGGCCTACTGTGAAATGGTATATAGAGTTACCTAGGGGTGCTTTCGCTTTGTTCGACGACCTTGAGATGACTTTTCTTAATCACTTCCAGCTACCAGTGCATTACGACGTTGGTACTGAACTCTTGTCGACATTTCGGCAAGATAAAGCCACACATATTTTTGATCATATTCAACAGTGGCATAGACGGAAGATGTTAATTAAAGCTTTTATACCGCCCGAGTTCCTCCTCGAGTGGTTCCTAAATTTGTTATTTCCATATATAGCGAAGGATGTTTCCACATCCGGAGTGCAGAGTGAGGAACAAGCGATTTTTAGGGCACAGGAACTGGACTTGATTTATGCTCAATCCAGTTTGTTGTATGAGATTATTCCCAATGCTCCTCATTCCAGTTTCGATCCCAAAGTCAAACCTGGACCACATGCCGATGGCATTGTGGGTTGTGCAAGTGTGAAACCTACAGATTCGGTTGCAAAACAAGTTATTCAATTGTCAATCAACCAATTTGCTTCGGGACAAGCTACGACTTCATCTCAACCTACGCAAATGACTTGTGTACTCTCTATGCAATCGTCGGACCAGAAGGGTAACTAACAGCCCGAGCGGAATAGAAAAAAGGGTAAAAATAATCGAAAGGGTGGGAATAAGAATGAGAATTCTAACAATAATGACAAGAACAATCGAAATGCTGGGGGGGACAAGCAAGCTAAATGTAAGGTTAAGTTCCCTTGCAATTTGTGTAAGGACGATCACCTCACTTACTTGTGCCCTTGTATTGAGCAAGCTTCGAGATTCTTGGCACAAGGCCTAGCTGTGCTAACTACCCCTTTACCGCATAATCAAAATATGAACTCGAAGTCCCATGACCAGTCTGGTGATGATCATGATCCGTCGGAGACTAGTGGTCGTGGGTGCATTAACATGGTCCGTGCTGCGAAACTTGTGACTCGTGCGAAAGATTATGGTTCGTCACAACCCAGCCTAGGAAAAGAGCATGATCCACCAAGGTCCCCTTTGTGCATTGAGAAACCTATGGATAAACCTGAGGCTGCACCTTGCATTCCTAAGGGAGTCCTTAAGCGTTCAGGAATAATCCAAATGCCCTAGCCACCCAGAATTATTCAGTTGTTGAGGATTTGGGCCACACTCCTTGTGCGATGTCTGCATTGGAAGTGCTTCAGAGTTGTCCTTCGCAAAGGAAGGCGTTGCTTTCTTCCCTTGGTGTGAACGACGATGATTCTTCCTCTGTGATCAAATTTGAAACTGCGGGACTTCATCCTCACTTGCCCTACTATGTGTCTCTTTTGGTTCACGTAGAATGTCTTAATATGACCGTCAAACGCACTGTGAGTGACGAGGGCGTTGCTGCTTTTGTGATGTCTTTGTCCTGTTGGAAGGGTCTGGGTTCTCCTGAGCTGTCTAAATTAGTGATTATGTTAACTGTGTCCGATGGGAGATATTTTAGGCCACACGGCATCCTTCCTTCCCTTAAAGTCCATTTGGGGGTGAAGACCGTTGAAATAGAGGTCGAGGTGGTTGATGCGCCCCTTGACTACAATCTCTTTCTGGGTAGGAACTGGATGTACAGTATGCAAGCCGTTGCTTCTTCCTTGTTCCACGTTGTATGGTTTCCACATAACAGGAAGATTGTAATGATTGATCAAATGACATTCAAGAATCTGTCTGTTACCGCATCTTCGGGAGCTTCGATCCTGGTCGTTGAACATTCTCAGCCGGCAACTGGGAGTGTGGGTGTAGGCATGTACCCATCCCTCAAGGGAAGCTTTAGTTGTCCTGCACCAATCCTCATGATAGGATCTAGTTTCGATGAGGATTCGGCATCTACGAGATCAGTGTCTTTTCGCATGATTCATATGGAAGATCCTTGGATTCTTCCTACACCGAATACTTCGAGTGAGCCCGTCGTGACAGATGTGCCGTTGCCTGCAGCCATGATAGCTTATCAAGCTAATCTCGAGTTTGCTGCAGATCCTAGTCCTTCCTCTTCACGGACAGAGGAGGAGGACCCTTATGTGTTGCCGTCATGGGCAGTACAATCTTCTCACGCACACAACTTCCTTGATATGGTTTTCCCTTCAGATGAAGCGATTATTGAGGCTATGTCGGGAGTTGAGCCACCATGGAAGGAACTTCATCATAGATTGTACTTTCTTCTAGAGCTTGACCGTTTGGAGCATGAGGATTTTAGGGCGGTTCTTAGTCAGAGAGTTGGTAGTCCTGTGGTTCCATTAAGCTCTCTTGGTCCGATGGCTGATGGAAACATGGCGAACATATCTTCAACAATTCCTATCAACATCTCTCACGATCCTGGCATGATAGAGACTGTCTATATTGGGGAAGAATGTTCCCATGCTGAGATTCTGGAATATATCGAGCTATTTAAGGAATTCCGTGATATTTTTGCTTGGTCTTATGACGAGATGCCATGTATTGACCCTCATATTGTCGAGCACGAGATTAAGACTTACCCCAACGCTAAGCCTGTTCGACAACGTTTACGGGCAATGAATCCTAGGAAAGCACCTGCCATTAAGGAAGAGATAGAGAAGCTATTGAAATCTAGTTTCATCTATCATGTTCCCTTGACGGAGTGGGTTTCAAACCCCGTTCTGATGGATAAGAAGCAGGGAGTGATCTGCATATGCACTGATTTCCATGATTTGAATCGTGCCTGTCCTAAGGACAACTTCCCCACACCATTTATAGATCAGATTTTGGATGAGTGTGCGGGTAGCGAGGTGTTCTCCTTTATGAATGGCTTTTTCGGGTATAATCAGATACAGATTAAACCTGAGGACCAACATAATACTGCATCTATTTGTCCTTGGGGAACATTTGCATATTGGAAAATGCCTTTCGACCTTAAAAACTCCGGAGCTACATTTCAGCGGGCAATGACCTTGATTTTCCACGATCTCAAGTCAATTATCGAGGTATTTTTGGATGACCTCGCTGCTCATTCTCACATGAGAATGCATCATCCGTATCACTTGAGATTGGTATTCGAAAGATGCCGGCACTATTCGGTTAGACTAAATCCTCATAAGTGCATCTTTTGTGTGAAATCAGGGCATTTGTTAGGATTCATCGTTTCTAAAGAGGGTATAAGAGTCGACCCTTTGAAGGTTGAGGCAATACTTCAGTTGTCTCCCCCGAAGAATATTCGTCATCTTTAGTGTTTGTAAGGCATGGAAAACTTCTTACGAATATTTGTTGTCAACTTTTCCAATTTGACTATAGGCTTCATGCGTCTCTTGAAGAAGGACACCCCCTTTTATTGGGATGAGCGAGCCTAGGAGTCCTTCGATGCACTCAAGTGAGCCCTAGCATTGGCCCCGGTGATTAGTCCTCCGGATTATAGCCGCAATTTTCTATTATATGTGGTCGCATCCTTAGAGACGATTGGTATGGTTTTGGTTCAAGAGGATGAGGAGCTCCAAGAGCATGTTATATATTATCTGAGCCGAAACCTTATTGATGCAGAGATTCGGTATTCTCATGTCGAGAAGCTTGCTTTAGCTACCATACATGCAGTTCAACGGTTGAGACATTATATTCTCCTTCTCCAGACTTTGGTTGTGGCCCATGTCAATCCATTTCAATTTGTCCTCACCCGAAGGATGATTGGGGGAAAGTATAATAAATGGATTGTCATTCTGCAAGAATTCGATCTCGAGTTTGTTTTGGAAAAATTGAAGAAGTCTTTAATTTTTGCAGAGCTTATATCGGATTTCTCAAGCAAGGCCGAGGAGTTGGTTTGTGAAGATACGTTTGTCGATGAACACATATTCTTAATATCAATGTTAGACCCATGGTATGGGGATATCATAGTATATTTACAAACACTGAAGACCCCTACTCACCTCTCGCGAGATGAACGACGACGATTATGTCATGTCTCTAAGAACTACCTCATAGTGGACAATACTTTGTACCGTCGTGGAGTAGATTCCATTTTATGAAGTTGTTTAACTCATGAGGAGGCTGAGGTGGTGCTGAATGATTGCCACGGAGGGGCATGTGGTGGTCATTTATCTGGGATTTCTACAACTCAAAATATTTTAAGAGCGGGTTATTTCTGGCCGTCGATCTTTAAGGATTGTGTTGATGCAGTCAAGAGGTGCCACCCTTGCTAGGTGTTCGCACATAATATGCGCTTGAAACCTACCCCGTTACATCCCATTATCACCGCCGGTCCCTTCACTAACTGGGGGTTCGATTTTATGGATTGCAATCGAGCTTCAGCTGGGGGGCACCATCACATTATAGTGGCTGTTGATTATTTCACGAAATGGGCTGAGGCTATGCCTACAGTAAAATCCGACGGTGAGACAGCCGCTCACTTTGTGTTCAACCAAATTATTGCTCGGTTTGGGATTCCGAAAGAGCTTGTCACTGACCATGGCTCACACTTTCAGAACCGTATGATGGAAGAGTTGGCATCGAAGTTAGGGTATAAGCAAGAGCATTCATATTCTTACTACCCCTAAGTGAATGGATAGGTAGAGGCAATGAATAAATCACTCAAATCCATTCTCCAATGAACCATCGCACAAAGCAAGAATAATTGGCACATTATGTTATATCCTGCTTTGTGGGCATATCGAACCGCTGTTAAGACTGCCACTGGTTTTTCTCCATATCAACTAGTACATGGAGTGGAGTTGATATTTCCAGTTGAATGTGAAATTCCTTCGTTGAAACTAGCTGTAGAACTCTTACCAGACACTTCCCCATTGGAGGAGCATTTGGTTCACCTTGAGCAACTTGATGAGCAGCGTCAGGATGCCTTGGTGGCTCTAAAAGTCAATAAACGTCACGTTAAGGTCCAGTGCGATAATTTTGTCCGTCCAAGGGCATTTAGTGAAGGAGACTTGGTCCTTTTGTGGGATCAACCAAAAGAACCCTTAGGGGTAGGGAAATTTAATCCTATGTGGCATGGTCCTTACATGGTCAAGCGTGTGTTAGAGAAGGGTGCATATGAGTTAGTGGATTACAAAGGAACAGATTTGGCGGAGTCTAGAAATGGGCTCTATCTCAAAAAATACTATGCATGATCTTTAACCAAGGCTGCTTGTTGTATATTATTGTACAACTTTTCATAGTTAGGTCTTTTTCTTAGCGTGATCGGGTTTGTGATTAGTTTCCGTTTCTTTTGGCAGATGTCATTGGAATCTTCCACCTACATAGGATTCGTGGATGGTGCAAGCCGTCACACTCAACACTCAGCCTCTGCTGCTTGGGTGATTTATACTCCTATGGGTCAGGTACTGTCTTCAGGAGGTGTATGTCTACGACCATCTTCCAACAATGTTGCTGAATACAGCGCCGTTAGTGAGCTTCTATGGGATGCCATTTTACATGGCGTTCTATCTCTTGAGGTACGTCTTGATTCGGAGTTAGTAGTGTCACAGCTCAATGGTTTGTACCATGTTAGAGATCCGATGTTATTGAGAAGGTTCTTGCGTGTGATATTGTTAGAACGACAATTTGACAATATAACATATATACACATTCCAAGAAATAATAATCAAGTTGTTGACTCATATGCTAACTACGTGTTAGATTGGCATTTGTTTTATTCACAATAAATTAATCACAAAAACAATTTTTACACATGTAAATAAATAAATCGATCACCATAAAACTTTTTATATATACATCAAAAATGTGATAATACATAGTGTCATGATACAAAATTGGGGATTTTAAGCCACCGTCATATAATACACAGTCGTACAAAATATATACACTCCCAGGTGTCTAATCCTATGGAGGAGGAGGAGGGTTGTGATTATGAAAGGTCACTACGGCTCTAGCCAGCCGTCGGAATAAACGCACCCATGCGCGTGGTACACCCACCACCTGTTGCTGCATGGCCTCAGGAAAGTCCTCGACTTGCGCCATGGGAACTCTATGTGTCAATCTCATGAAGTTGGTATGAATGCTCTGGCGCATTCACTCCGCATCCACACCTGTGATCTCATCTCCTCTTCCCCTCCATCTATGACGAGGGAAGCCCTCTGGCCATCATGGTCCCACATCTGCACACAAATGGTAGATGTCACTATGTATCGTCACCCAAAAACATGTCTTTTTGATTTCATATAATCAAGAAAACACAAAAAAATTAAATAACTCAAAATTTTTTAAAAAGAGAGGGTCGAGATTCGTTACCTATATCGCCATATGCCGATCCTGGTGGTAGCGGCATGTCCGGGTCCCCCTAGAAATCTATCCCTGCATAGGGGTAGTCATCGATGGCAACTATCTGTCGTCGCCACCATGGAAAGAAGTCAGCTGGATATGGGTTGGCCACCCTACCACCCCCCAGTCTGCGCATAGCATCCGCCCAACGCCGTTGGGACGGATCTCAAACCCCGTGGAGAGGAACGTCCACTCTAGGGCTCAATCCTAGAACACGCTCAAAGAAAAACATGCTTAGAATACTGCTGAACCTGAAGTTTCGCACCCTGCCTGCCTTACACTCATTGAGCTGGTGTTTCATGTTGCTCAGTAGTGTAGTAATCCATTCGTAGATCATGGGTCTCATGCATTCCACTGCATAGAACATCAGAGGGCACGAGGCCTGTTGGAGTGATGCCAAGCTTGTTATCCTGCCCAGCGTCAATAATATGGCCTTTAGTCCTAGCACCTGTATAGCATTGGTAGGGACTTGACTCCCCACCTTCTCGGTGTCTGGATAACAGTACACTGCAATGTACTCGTTGATAATCAGGCCACCTCCTGGCCCACCACGAGAACGAAGGTTCAGCACTTCCCCTCGTCTAGAAATCCCTGTGATAAAGTATATGTTCTCCACCTCTATGGTGAGGGACATCCCATCTATATGGAAGGACTTCGAGTCTGGATCCCAATAATATACCAGCATCTGTAACAGTCTTGGTTTGGCCCTCAAACCACCAAGACACCAAAACTTGTAGAGTCCGCATGCACGTAGAGCTTGTTGAGCCATTAAGTCAGCCCTTACTACTTCCTTTACTTCACCATGCTCACGCTCCCTCCACTCTAGTACCATCCTGCACAAGAGATTGCAAATTTACCCATTAGTTTATTCAAAAAACCATATGCATGGCCTCATACGCGATTGTTTTCAAAACAGCCGCGTATGTATGCGGGTTTGAGGCCATTTTTCACGTATATCCATCCCTATATGTGGAAAAAACCTCAATTTCCACGTGGGCTACAACACTCATTTTGGGATGGCCCAAAAACCTTATTTGACCATGAAAATTCATAAAAATTGTATCAAAATGCAAGAGGAGAGCATGAGTAAATACCTGGAAGAAACAATAGTGAATTCCGCCGGCTGGATCTCCTGGAATTTGCTGTTGAAAATCAGAGTTCAAATGGGTAAAAGTTTCAAATGATTTATATTTTTTACTATTTATAGAAAATTTTCAAATATTTGAAAATTTTTACCCCCTTTCCTATAGTTTTGACATTTTCTAACCATTTTGGACCGTTTTTGACATAATTTGTGATGTAGAAGACGTTTTTCAGTGTCGTTTCAGCCATTGGATTGACCCGTTCGTGTTGATCTCAGGTATCATGTCTTAACTGGCATATAGGTTAGGTTTCATCATCATTTTCATTTTGCATAACCTTATGACCATCTCATCATGAACTTAGGTATGAACCCACTCTATTATGTCACGGAACCTTCTTGTTGCTTTAGAAATGGTATGATATGAGTGGTAGAGCTTTACCTTACATGGGTACCCTAGTTAGCACCCTATTTTCATTTGGTTCCCATGCTGATGTTTTCTCCTTTAGGGTGTGGAAGTCCGTTGTATAGTACTGCCATGACATTTCGCAAGAGCCTCATACTCCTCTTGATCTTTTGCTAGCCTATTTCCCTCAGGACTCCCTCATGTCAAGTTGTGAATGCATTATCATGAGCTTTTCTTGCCTTATTGAGCTTTATTCCGGATCCCCTGACATTGCATTTCAGCCATATATCCCGAGCTTGTCTCATGTCTAGCCATGAAGAGCCATTTTTCATATCCTTCACAGCTTGATTTCCTTTTTACCGGGAGGGGATCTTCCCCCGAGTGTCGATATCCTACACATGTATCCTTGCATTGAGCATAGGTATGTTCTACTGCTTGGAACTAGTTTGTTTTCCCTTATGACACTCGTCTCCTCCTAGTTTGTAACTATAAAGCTATTTTATACTTTTTTCAAGCTTTTTAAATAATTGAAAAAGTCCAAAAAAAATTAAAAAACCAAAAAGCTAGACAAGGAAAGATGTTATCTATGGTAGTTGTTGAGTTGTATCGCCTTCAAACAGAGCACTGTATATCACATCCATTGCTTGGGTTATACTTTGACTTTAGGAGCTGTACTCATTTATCTGAGTTTATCTCCACCGACTGGTTAAGCTTCCAGTCCCTATGGAGCCTCTGTTGATGCCTCCTGTGTCAAAGAGATGTCCTAGTTTGTATATCGAGTCTATGTTGCCTTCATTTAGTCACCATATGCCCTTATGCTCTTGTTCGAAGGAAGTTGAAGCCTGAGTCGTCCATTCCCAGTACAATTACTGGTTCGTGCACCTTATGATCGAGTCCTTCCACATTATACAACTTTGTTGAGTACCTCGTGTTGGATGATGGGGGATGCCTTAATTCCCTCCTTCCAGCGGATTTCATCCCATCGACTTCAGATCATTTATTCTGGGATTGGAATCTAGAGTCATTTTGAGTGCCTTGAGGCTTGCAGTCATCAGTGGCAGGTTCTCTCGCCATCGAAAGTTCTTGGGAATACATCAATGTCCCCTGATCGATGGATCCTCTCAAGTGTTCGAACTCAACACATTTATTCACACTTGTTAGTTTTCACTCTAGTACCTTGATTCCCATTTTCATTATTGGTGGGTGATCTCGCGTCTGTTAACGGTATACATTAATGACCGGTAATCAAACGATGGACTACTATGTTCGACCTTGACACCTCTATTCGCATAGTAGGACATGTACTCGTAGCGGTTTGTGTAGAATACTTTCCATATTGGTGGCATCTCTTATATGCTACCTCCTTTATCGTGCCAGTGTTCATGAGATTTCAGCTCTCGTGACTTGATTCCAGTATATGTCAGATATTTCCAGCCACTATGGGAATCTTGATCTGTTATATCTTCAGCCATTATGGAGATCATGGTCCTATGTACATCTTCATCATGGAGATTCTGATCTATGTATATTGTACGTGGCTATGACCACATATGTGATATCATGTATCATGCCTATTCATGGCCATTGTACTCTTATGTATCCGGGACTGCTATATGTATTTGCAGTTATATGCAAAGTTGTATTATTGTACTATGCTGATTGGGTGGCTAGTCTTCCATTTGGGATCCTTCATCACTCCACTTCTGGGATGGAATTATGATGTATTTCGGCCATCGTATGACCCCTCTAACCTCAAACATTAGGGGGCATCTGTTATAGCTGATTTCACCACTCCAGGTGAATCACACTTTGTATGGCCTTCCCCTATCCCGTTGCAGACTCCTTAGACCCCATGGACCATTTTTTGTCCTTTGATGTTTCCTTGATCATCCCTAAAAACATATGAAAAATGATACACGTGACTTTTAAACCTATAAGCACATATATACGCGGGTTTGACCACTAAAACCGCGTACATCGGGATGTGTGCATAATCCAAATCCTTTTGGAGTTTTCCTCGACATGGATTTGACTCATTTGACTCCTGGCCTTCCCTATGCCTTGATATCGCTCAGATTCGACCTTTCATTACCCCTTTGAAAAGCTATATAAGGAACCCCTTGGTACATTGAAGGCATAAGAGAGAATTGAGAGCAAAGAAACTATAGTCCATTGTTGCCGGAACTTATGCTTGAGTCTACATCCCTCTGTCCATTGGAGCACTTTTGTGTTCTTCCCAAGATTTCCTTTTGCTTGTGAGCTTGCTATCGAGAGATGGAGGATTGAAGTGGTGGAGGCCCAAGTGGGGGATTCAATTTCTCCAGTTCGTAGACGTGCTGTCATAGGTTGTATCTTGTAATCTCTAATTTATATTAATAGAAATATCTTTTCCTATCCAATAATGTGTGTTTGAATGATTATTTTATCCATTGGATTATGTCAAATGCTTTTACATTATTGATTATATAGGCTAGAATAGATCTAGAACCATGATATATAGAATGTTTGTATTGTTTACTTGTTTGTTGAGGAAGTAATATATCAATTCAAGCTGAAGATTGGAAAGCTCAATGGGGATCTACTTCAACCGTCCAGAATAAGGTACGAGGTCTGATCCTTTAGTGTTAGACATTGAATTTCTATTGCATATTGGAAAGGATTGATTTCTGGAGTCAAGCTGTCTATTGTGGTACCCCAAGCCATAGGAATTTCTCTCCGTAACAGTATGATCTCATATAAAAGTCTGAATTGAGCATAAATCAAATCCAATTCCTGTGCCCTAAATATTGTTGATGTAATTGTAACTTCAGAATGTATTCACTTGTATATCTTATGTATTGTACCCCGATGTTTATTCAAGGATGTGTTTGTAATGTACTTGAGTCATGTCATGCACCAATGTTCCTATTGGGAGGTTCTATAATGTAAACAAGTCATGTCAAGTCATTGTGGGTAACCCTCCTATTGATCAAGGGTTAAATTCCTCGCAGTTCTGGGGCACTAGGGTTTTTAGAATAACCTAGTGAAGTCCGCCCTAGTAGGGTTTAGTCAAGTTGGGAATTAGTATAAATAGAGAGATAGCCTCTCTATTTATCACACACTCACTCACACTTAGTTGTAGCGCATAGCTGAGGAAGAAGAAGACACTGGGGATAGGAAGAAAGAGGTTACTGTTGTCAGGAGATCATCTTACTGTTTTGGGGTTTTACTTTTGGTGTTGATTCTATATTTGAGGAAGTTGCAGGGTTTTCTCCATTTATGGTTTCTGTGAGGAAAAACACTGTGTTCATTGTCTCTTTTGTTTGAGTGTTGTGCTTGTTATTCTCTCAGTTAAAGATCCTAATATAATGCTAGCTTAATGTTAAAAATCTAACATGGTATCAGAGCTAACCTGAGAAGAAGACAATATGCAGATGCGGGAACTATGGCTTCCTACTTTGTGGATCTCTCTCCACAGATTTTCAGCAAAACAAGGTTGGATTAACTCTCCTCCTTAGGGCGCATCTTTTTGTCGAAGCAGAATCCAATTCTGAGGTTTTTCAGTTTTGGACCCGACACTGCTGCCAGAAATTAGAGCTTTCCATAGAAGCGGAATTTTTCAGTGAGCCTGGGGCTGGATTGATATCCTCCTCAAAATCGAAGTTTAGAGATCAAGATAAAAGAGTTTGGTTAGACAGAACTATGAAAAATCAAAACCCTAATTTTCTCCTGAACCAGCACTACAAAATTTCAGCTCCAAATCTAGATCTGACATCTTGACCTGGTAAGATATAAATATTTTGTATTTCCATTTGAGGTTCTCAGTTAAGATGTCTCATCATATTAATCTTGATGAAAAGCTTGAGGGAGCTGATAACTTTCGAGCCTGGAAGTATAGGATCTCCCTGGTCCTGGAAGAAAATGAGTTGGACTCCTATATAAGTGGGGAGGTTCCAGTTCCAGAGGGAGATGAGGCTAAGGCCTTACATAACTATAAGTTTATTATGTCAAAGAGGATCATTGTTGATTCAATCAAGGATCACCTCATACCACAAGTGTCCTCCCTAAAGACACCTAAAGCTATGTTTGATGCCCTAACCAAATTGTTTGAAGGGAAGAACATAAACTGGAAGATGACTCTAAGAAACCAACTGAAGAATGTAAAGATCCAGAATGCAGAGACCATCCAGTCTTACTTTACAATGTTCTCTCAGATTAAGGAACAACTAGAATTAGTAGATGAAGAAGTGGAAAATGCAGAGATTGTAATGACCAAATTGAATGGTCTCCCTACATCACGAGACTCCTTTATTCAAGGAATCTGTGCTAGAAAGAAGTTAGTCAAGTTCAGCAGACTATGGAAAGAATGCTCTCAAGAAGAAGCTCAGATAAAAACTTGAGAAGAGAAGATGGGAAGTGAAGATCAATCTCTCACAGTTCACTCCAAGAAAAGTAGAAGAAACTCTCATCACTCCAAAAGTAAGACCTTTCACCATAAAGATAACATTAGAAAGGACTTATCTAAATTAAGATGCTATACATGTGATGAAAGAGGACACTTTGCCAAAGATTGTCCTAGAAACAATATTAACTCCCATAAGAAGGGAAACAAGAGAAGACATCATGCTCATGTTGCAGAGGATGATGAACTTTCCAAAAAGAGAAACATATATGAAAGTGAAGATTCTTCCAGTGATGAAGAATATGTTTTGATTTTCGCTCTCATGAGAAACATTACTCATGGAAGCAATGATTGGCTTATAGACAGTGGGGCTTCCAAGCATATGAAAAGATTCAAATAATCCTTTGTGAAACTATCAGAACATGAATCACCTCACAAGGTGAAGTTCGGAGATGACTATCAGTATCCAATAAAATGTAGTGGGGAATACTCCTATAAGCTAGACTCTGGAAATTCTTTGACAATGAAGGAAGTATTGTTTGTACCAGGAGGAAAGAAGAACCTCCTATCCATATCTGCATTAGATGCAAAAGGAATGAGGGTTGCATTTATAGATGGTCAAGTCATCATGTGGCCAAAAGGAAAGACTATTGATGATGCAATAGTGATTGGGGAACAAGAAGGAGGACTATACAAATTAAAGGGCCATCCAGAACAAGCCTTGGTCCATGACACAGTAGAGCCAAATGAACTTTGGAATAGAATACTTGTACATGTGCATTACAGAGCACTACCACTTGCAATAAAATATGTTGAAGGTCTTCCATAAATTCAAGAAAAACATGATGAGGTCTGCAAAGGATGTGCGAAAGGAAAGAACACAAAGAATACATTTCCAAGTAGCAAGAGCAAAGCAAAAGGAATCTTGGAAATCATCCACTCCGATGTATGTGGACCAATGTCATCAAGATCACTAAGCAGGTATGTATACTATGTTTCTTTTATTGATGACTTTTCTAGGAAGACATGGATTTACTTCATGAAGAACAAAGATGAAGTA
>LPNX010416617.1:64330-98639 GCA_001517045.1 Pseudotsuga menziesii
ATCTCTTGTTCATGTGAAGTAGCAGGAACTTCTTCATGCGGGGGAGTTGGTGCTTCATATGGAAATTCGAAAGGTTGATCCAGAATAGGAATCTCCCCTTCAAGGTTTGGAATTTCATATTCATTTTCAGAATATTTTTTTGGATGAGGATATTTTTCCAAATGATCAAGCTGTCTCTCAATGGACTGGTCATTTTTATTAGTCTCAAGAAAAATGACATCTCTGGAAATAACAAAACTCTTGTTTACCTCATCATACAGACGGTATGCCTTGGAGTTTTCTTCATACCCCAGGAAAATGCATTTTCTGCTTCGAGCACCAAGCTTGTTTCTTTGCTCCTTTGGAATCAAGGCATAATAGGTGGAACCAAAACCTCTGAGATGCCTGAATGAAGGGAGATGGCCAAACCACATTTCATGTGGAGTCTTGTTATCAAGAGAATTTGAGGGACTTCTGTTTCTCAAATAGGCTACACATTTCACTGCATCACCCCAAAACATTAGTTTTACATTCTTAAAAAACATCATTGATCGTACCATATTCATTATGGTTCTGTTCATTCTTTCTACTACACCATTTTGTTGAGGATTGTAGGGAACTGTAGTCTGATGTGCAATTCCATGTTGGCGAAGATAATCTTCAAAAGCATTTGAAGTGTATTCTTTCCCATTGTCAGTATGAAGTGTACCAATTTTAGATTGTGCTTGTTTTTCTATCAATGCATGAAAGTCCTTGAATGTTTGAAATGCTTCTGATTTTGTCTTTAATGAGTAAATACAGCACATTCTTGAGTAGTCATCAACAAAGGTCATAAAATACTTATTCCCATTGGCAGAAGGAGTTGGAATTGGGCCACATAAACCGGAATGCACTAATTCTAATTTCCTACTTGCTCTGAAATTAGATTCATGGAATGGCAGCTTACTGTGTTTCCCTAATATACATGCACCACATTTTCTCTTCTCTTTGGGAATGGTGGGAAAACCAAATACACCATTCTTTCTCAACAAACGAAGACTATTATAATTCAAATGACCAAATCTTGCATGCCACAATAAACTTGACGAAAAATTACCTTCTCCATGCTGAGAGAGGTAGGCATAGTTCTGAACCCTTGCAAATGAACCCTTTAGCTTCAGTAGCTTCCCATATTCGTATCCAGTCATGATGACTTGGTTGTCAGAGGACTTTCTTATTTCTACGATTCCATCAAACATGTGGATGGAATGGCCTTGCTGTCGAATCTGCACCAAGGAGAACAGGCTTCTCTGCAACTCTGGAAGATAAAGAACATTCTTCAACAAGAAATCAGGAAATCCAGGCATCTTCAGCCGAATGGTGCCCATTCCCTTTGGTTTAAGACTTGACTTATCTGCAAAGTAAACTATGCCATTTATTGTTTCATTAAGTTCTTCAAAACAGTCTTTTCTAAAAGTCATGTGTGATGTTGCACCAGTATCAAGTAGCCAACAATCTGTGTAAGATGAAAGTGAAGTCATTTCATTAATACCAAGATTAAAATGTGCAACAATACAATGAGTAGAATCTGAAGATTTACTAGCATCTTGGTTCTTATTGTCGTCTTTCTTTTGGTTATGTCTGTCTTTGATGGAGTCCCACGAAGCCCAACACTGATCTGCTGTGTGTCCAATATTTCCACAACGTTTACACTTCAAATCTGACCTTTTGTTGGAGTTGTTTCTGCCTCCTCTACCTATGAAGTTTCTTCTTCCTCTGCCTCTCTTGTTGCTTTCTCCTTTGGGATGATCATTGGATTGGTCTTTGGTGTGGTTCTTTGCTTTTTGAGCAAAGCAAAGTGATTCTCCAGAATGCATCTTCTGTGATTGAATCTTGCAACAATAGGAGAAAAAGAAGAAAGAGTAAAGGTGCAGGTCTAAGTCTCTGCCACCTTCCTCAAGCTTTACAACAATGCCAATGATAATCAGTCTTCAAAGTGGTCACAACAAACACCAACAATCTTCTCCTATACTGGTCACAGTTTCGAGCTCAAAGCACAGCTTTAAATCGAAAGGAGAAACTACAACAATTCCATGTTATAACATTCATAGCAGCACTTCGTAGAATATAAAACTCTTCATGCAATAGTCACGGTTCCAATATAGCAATCATGAGGCTTTTCACTCAATGAAAATAAACAAATGCTTGCAGAAGTTTCTAGATAGACTTCACGCAAAAATCTAGGGTTTATGAATCAATTGCAACATATAATATGAATCGCTTTTACCTCCACGCAAATGTATGAGAGCATGAGTCCCCACCGTGTTCACTCATCAACATTTGCAAATTCTTACAAATACTCAATTCAAGTTTCCAGCAGATACAGACTCATCAACACAGTCCCACTTCACGCAGTTGTATGATGACGTGAATATCTAGAGCTATACATTCTCTTGTAGGTTAGCTCCACGCTCACCGCACCAGTGGTTCAACGCAGCATCCAAAGAGTGCTAGAAACACACAGGGATACTTTGAAAGACCATGGAACAAAAACTCGGTGTTATCCCTAAAGTTGGACCTAGACTATGGGATCCAAGCTCAAGGAAATCTTTGTTTGAAAATGCTCAAATCAAATGAAATCAAATTAAAAATAGAAGCTAGTATCAAATCAGGGCTAATAGAAATTTACAGTACTAGAAAGATACTAGGCTAATATCACTTGTTTATACAGTTTAGGACTGAAATCAAAACCATCACACACTTTACAATGAACAGAGCTGGTATATAACAGATGGGTAAATATAGGTATGTATCAGGATATCAAAGCATTAAAGTAAAGGCTGGTATGAATCAGAGTTGCAGGAAGATTCAAACAAACACTGTATAACATGAAAGCAATCACAAAGTTCAACACCCAGGTAATATGATCCTAAATCATGAAGTGAAACTGTTACTGTTTATAAAAATGAAAGATAACTGTTAACTCATAATAAGAATTATGTATTGGAATGTGAATGACCAAGTACATAAAAGATTTATCAAAGAGACAATTTATGCAATACAGAAACAAATCAACATCAAGTTTATTCAAAACTAGAACCTGTCATTGAAGCTGCAAAGAGTTCGTGATATACAGATGTATTTACAAATGTTCCAACATATCTCCCAAAACTGCCAACCCTAGGGTTCGAGCATAAACCCAGATTTTCTGAACATTGCATAACGCAGCTCGTGAGGACAAACAGTGAATGAAACCAGTGCTTGAATACTCCTTTTCAGCAGAACAATGAAACATGTTTTAGGGAAAAATGTACATTAAGCTATTTCTGCCACGGTGACCACCAGCATTCATTACATGAACGGTTTAATTTGTGAAAAGACAACACATGTGCTCTTTCATTATTGCCACCGTATTGACTCATTATTTCATGGTAAGGAATATAAAAACATATAAAATGCCGAATGCTTATGATCAAAACCTATATTCATGACTATGATAAAGGCTTATATCCATCAAATATTTCATGAAATAAATCATAAACCTTTCAATAGAAAACCATATGTAGATTATACCATCAGAACTCAATATGCTGCATGCTCACAATATGCTGCCAGTTTGGAAGGGCGCTACCAGTTTGTAAAAATTCATCCTGTAACACTACTCTTTTGCACAAACATAAGTTCTTAGTTGATGAATGAATAATTTGATGACTTTAGGTAATCAAGGGAGTCATAAGAGCACGCAATCAATCATAAAACATGAAAACAAAGTAAAATTAAAACAATAAAAACCAATCCAAATAAAAAATTCAAAAATAAACAGTAGGAACAACCCTAGAGATAACACTCGGGTTACAGCTCGTGTTCACATAGATGTACAGTCCTCACACAGGTGAGGGAGAGGCACAGCTCTCAAAGAAATGCAGTCCATGCTCAATTAGAAGATCCCACGTTCTGCAGATAGAGTCCACGTAGCTAGCAATAGTTCACGTAGCAAGCATTTGGATGGCACACACCAAGAATGGAGTCTTCCAAGTCACAGAGAGTCATGGATTTAACTCGCAGTGATATGAGAGGTCGCGGCTCCTTGAGACCACTTACAGGCTCAGGTAAAGATGGGCTTCCTCAAACTCGAATTGGCATTGGAATTTGGAGACGACATTGTCTCTCTCTCACTCCTCAACACGAAAACCTAAAAAAAGTGTGCTGAAAAAACACTCTCAACAATCAAACAAAAATCACAGTATGAGATGGAATTTAAGAAAATAAAAGAAACCATACATACAGGATTGGATGGTGTGGGAACACACAGAACAGTAATCAACAAGTGGTGGTCTCTATCGTTTCTCCACGGGTAAAGAGAAATGTATTCTTCGATGGAGAAGACTCTATTAGAGGATAAACACAAATGAAGGTCGCAACACAAAACTTCTGTGTGAAAGGATTAGGGTTAAGCAGGTCTGAGCAGCAATTCAAACGCTCTGGCAAGGAGCAGTAAAAATTGTGCAGTAAATTGAGGAAATAATTAACAACGGACCATTTCATAACTTAAACACAAACCATTCCTCAACGCAGTTCTGGAACTGTAACGCATAAAATGAATGTATGCAGGCTGGCAGGAGAAACACTCGGATGTAGACTGACAATGGGCAGGCAGTATGAAACGAATTGACAAAGGTTAGAATAGAGGACTGGCAGGTAGACTGGCAGGCATGCAGGCAGGAGTTATGGAGCTTTGATACCACTGTTAGGTGAAATAACTCTTGAATTCATTTATTCCATTGCAAAATCATTTATTTATACATTACATATGCTGGTTGAGTTTCATCTTTCGACCAGCCTTTTCAGCTTCCTACATAACTATTCATTTTCCTTTATTTATTTACAAAATATAATCCCAACGGATTATATTCCAACACCACATGATCAGATATGAGTGCATGTCCATTCTAATGTGATTGAGGGATGTGTTCCCACTTGATCAGATATAAGGGCTAATGCCATTCTCTTGGGGAATGGAGGCACCTGGTCAGTTACTAGGAACCCTCAACCTAGGGTTGAGAGCCTTTCCAACATGGTTGCAGGATGTGTTCCCGCATGGTTGGATGTAAGTGCAAGGCCCTTCCAGCATGGTTGCAGGATGTGTTCCCGCATGGTTGGATGTAAGTGCAAAGCCCTTCTAGCATGGTTGCAGGATGTGTTCCCGCATTGTTGGATGTAAGTGTAGAGCCCTTCCAGCATGGTTGCAGGATGTGTTACCTCATGGTTGGATGTAAGTGTAGAGCCCTTCCAGCATGGTTACAGGATGTGTTCCCACATGGTTGGATGTAAGTGCAGAGCCCTTCCAGCATGGTTGCAAAATGTGTTCTCGCATGGTTGGATGTGAGTGCAGAGCCCTTCTAGCATGGTGTTGGATGTGTTCCTCTCATGGTTAGATGTAAGTGCTGGGTGGGCCATTCTGACTTGGTGTCAGATATAAGCGCTGAAGAAGACCTACATGTAGGTTAGGCCTACAACCAGTATGAAAAAGGGCTGGCTCTGTAGAACTTCCTATGACGAGAAGAATCATGATATAGCACCCGTGATGATGATCCAACAGTGATGATCCAGATCCAGATCCAAAGATGATGCTCCAGTGATGATCCAGATCGAGTGATGATCCAGATCTAGTGATGATGATCCATATCAAGTGATGATCCAGATCCAAAGATGAAGATGACTTGAAGATTAAGATAATCCGAAGATGAAGATGACGCGATGATGATCTAGATGATACAGAGAAGAAGACTTGTGGTGATAAATTGTGTCGAGAGAATACCTTCCTAGTTAAGAGGGAGTGTTGATGTAATTGTAATGTCCCCGATCCTCTGACCTGAGAAGAGGATGCTACGATACATCAAATCATCCGAGCAGCCAGCCCCACGAACATGAAGATACATATATGTAATGCTGTAGCATGATACTTATAACATAAAACATATTACGAAGCATAATCATTCATATACACAATGGAAGCAAAACATATCAATCAACACTCATGCATATACAGATCAGCATTTAACATTTACATCATCATTCATCAATGGTAAATGTAATTGTAGACACAAGTTAGGCAAGAATACTTATCTTAATAAGAAATTGTCCCGCAACTAGCTATGTCGCTGCAACGTTCCACCCAACTATAGGCTTGCGTGCTCTTTAATCTCTCAGCAACGCTGCCACCCCTGAGTCGGGCATGATTCCCTAAGGAATAAGGAACTAACAGACTCACATATAGCCAAGGATAAAAACACCACAAGGGTACACAGTTTAGCTAAGTCAACACAGTTGGGTTTATCAGGCGAACAACATATCATCCAAGCCAACCAAGTTGGGTTTATCAGGCCATCTAGGAGCTGGGAAAGGATAAATTCTAAGCTAGTGAGCTCATTGAAGAGCTACAAACACCAACACCAGAGCCATCCTAGCTTCTAGAACACCCACACACACCCAACACAAGGAAATTAGTCCCTTCTCTGCAACGCAGTCCCTCAGACCCTGATCTCCCTTCCAGTGCTATTCAAGGGTTGTGGAGAAGAAATCCAACTCAGTAGCTATGTCTGTGTGGTTCTCAACCCACCAGGTTTATCAAGCACCTCAGGCCCTCATTCACAAATCCAATGCAGTCCAAGGAAAAAACCACTGTATGCAAGCAACCAAACAACTATTCAAGCTTTTACAGGGGAAAAACATAATCAATCAATCATGGAGAATACATCCCATGAGCAACCTTGAGCCCACAGCACATGTTTTCCACTGCCATCGTTGGAAAACTTACACCTACCAGAAAATGGAAAAAGGAACAAACCCCTGAACTATGTGTGATGGAAAAAGACACAGTTAACCAAAACTAGGAAAGAAACCATCGCCCACATAGCGTAGGGACTCACAACACCCAAATGAGTAGAGGAGAACAACCATCACCATTCAGCGATGAAGTAACCAAACATCTCACAGTCTGACAAAGGGAAAAAGGCAAACGATCTCCTCGACGAGAGTGAACATCTCACAGACTAGCAATCTCCGTGAAAAGGGAGAACCAACGAACCCCCAAAAAATGGAATGTGGAACCTTTTAACTCCGCCCAACATGAGGGAAACGAATAGACTCTCGATCCCCATAGTGGACATACCATCCGCTACCCCAAGGCACGTCATGGAGAGTGAGCGGGCATGGGTGTAGTAGTGGTTTTATTTCCAACCAATCGCTGCCCCAACTAACAACGAAATAACTAAGGTGGTGGTGAGAAAAAGAGAGTGGTGACACATGGCTCTTCCCCCATGACTCAATGTTCAACATTCCCCTTCCTTATCCTTTGGAATCATGCCCCTTCTCAATTTAGTTGCAGCAAACATAATTGGTTGGGTTATTTAATTAAAAAGCACATTTACATGATGCCACAATTTAATATATGTCGTATGTCCCTATATACCATCGGTGACAATTCCAAATCCGAAACACAACATAACTAAATCGATGGTGGGGCCTTGGCCTTTAGCTCTGCACCATGATTATTTTACAATACATGTATCATGTATAATTAATGCAAATGGGGTTAAAATCAGGGTGTTACATTCCCCTCCCCCTTCAATAGCACTGTCCTCAGTGCTTTACAAAATTTGAACAAAGTGCTACACTGGTACTGCCTCAGTGTTCCGCATAATTGAACAAAAATGGATGTGCCAATCACATGGCATCATCCATCTCCCACGTAGCCTCTTCAGGTTCGTAATGGTACCATTGCACCTTTACCTACCCTATGGCTCGGTTCCAGAGCATTGTGAACTTCCTGTCAAGGATGCGCATTGGCTCGATTTGGAATTCTCCCTCGGGTTCCACCTGAATCACATCCCAATTTATCACATGGTTAGGATCATGTACATATTTCTTAAGCAAAGACACATGAAAAACATTATGAGCTCTAGTACTAGCAGGCAATGCAAGTCTATATGCAACTGGCCCTATTCTTTCAAGCACTTCAAACGGCCCACAATATCTAGGTGACAGCTTTGCACAACTTCCAAGCTTTAAGGAACTTTTCTTTGCTTTCACTCTGAGGTAAACATGATCCCCAACACTGAACTCTATGTTCATGTTATGCTTATCTGCATAGCTTTTCTGTCTATCTTGTGCTGCTTTAGTCAACTTGTCTACTACAACCATGATGGACTCATGTTGTCTCCAAGTCATCGGCAATCCTATAATAAAATCTATGGAAATAACTTCCCATTTCCATTCCGGAACTGGCAAAGGATGCAACAAACCTGCTGGATGTTGATGCTCAACCTTTACCTGTTGAAATTTCATGCACCTTGAAATGTATTCAGCCATGTCCTTTTTCATACCTGGCCAAAAGTACTACCTTCTAGTTGTAGCAATTGTCTTCTGATATCCTGGGTGACCAGAATATGGAGCTTGATGGATTTCATTCATAACAACTCTCCTCAAATCTGCTGCATTCAGAATATAAATTCTGCCTTTATAAGTAAGAAGTTCATCTTCTTCCAATTTATATCCTTCATACTTCTTCTCAAGACTTCGCTATTGCAATTTGTCTTTTACCTGCTCATACAATTCATCTCCTACAACATGATTAACAATCTACTGCCTCAAATATGATTGGAAAATACTAAGAGATGCCACATGCATTTCCTGTACCTTCCTGCTGAGTGAATCAGCTACCTCATTTTCTTTTCCTTTTATGTGCTTGATTTTGAAATCAAACTCACAAAAAAATTCCATCCATCTCGCTTTCCTAGCATTCAGAGTAGGCTGATCAAACAAATACTTCAGACCATAGTGGTCTATCCTGAGCTCAAATCTTCTACCCATCAAGTAATGCCTCCACATCTTGAGAACATGTACTATGGATGCAAGCTCTAGATCATGAGTGGCATAGTTCTTCTCATGCTCCTTCAACTTTCTTGATTCATAACATATCACATGGTTGTCCTACATAAGGACTCCTCCAAGCCCTTGTCTGCATGCATCGGTACATACCACAAAATCTTTCTCTAAATATGAAACTTTCAATACTGGTGCACCGGTGAGAAGATTATTCAACCGCTGGAAGATTTCTTCACACTTCGAAGTCCATTTGAACTTTATCCCCTTCTTTTGCAAAGAAGTGATGGCATGTGCAACATTGGAAAATCCTTTAATGAATCTCTTGTAGTATCCTGCCAATCCCATAAAAGATCTTACATCCGTCACATTTCTTGGAGTAGGCGATTTAATAATGGCTTCAATCTTCTCAGGATCCACAGATATACCCTCTTCTGAGATAATGTGACCCAAGTACTGAATTCTATCCCTGTAGAAGTCACACTTGCTCAGTTTTGCATACATCTGATGTTGCCTGAACACTTGCAATGTCAGTCTCAAATTCTCTTCATGATCTTCCTCATTCTTAGAATAAACAAGAATGTCATCAAGGAAAAAAATAACAAACTTGTCCAAATACTTACTGAAGATACTGTTCATAAGGCACATAAATGTAGCTAGTGCATTTGTGAGACCAAATGGTACCACTACAAACTCGTAATGTCCATACCTTGTCCTGAAGGTTGTCTTATGAATGTCTTCATCCTTAATTCTCACCTGATGGTAATCGGACCTCAAGTCAATCTTGGAGAATACCTTTGCTCCTCTCATTTGATCAAAGAGGTCGTCAATCCTAGGCAAAGGGTACTTATTCTTCACAGTAACCTTGTTCAACTGTCTGTAATCAATACACAACCTGAGTGTACCATCTTTCTTCTTCACAAACAGAACCAATGCTCCCCAAGGAGACACACTCGGTTCGATATACTTCTTCTCCAACAACTCTTGCAGTTGCATTTTCAACTCTAGCATCTCCGGTGTACTCATCCTGTAGGGTGTCTTGGACACTGGTGTTGCTCCTGTCACAAGTTCAATGGTGAAATTAATGTCCCTCTTTGGAGGAAGCCCTGGAATCTCATCAAGAAACACATCCCTGAATTCCTGTAACACCTGATAGTCCTCCAACCTAGGAGTTTCATCTCCTGTGGGTTCCAGAATATGAGTTGCATACAACTGGAAACATTTCCTATAGAATTTATTCAACTGCATTATTGAAATCTGTCTTACTAAAATTACCTTCAGAATACCTTTCACCACTACTGGGTTTCCTTTCTCATCCGTGCATTCAAAAGTATTGTTATAACAGTCAAGCTTCAGTTGGTGAGCTTCTAACCAATCCGTTCCAATGAGAACATCATAGGAACCAAGTGGTAGAACATTCAGATCCACACAGGTGATCAATCCATTCATAACCAATGGACATTTCTCTACCACTTCACTGACCTTTCTCTTAGTTCCAATGGCTAGCTGAACTAACCAAGGTTTTCTATGCTTTACCTTCTTAAAAGCACAAATATCTACTACCATAGGAGTGATATAAATATGAGTAGAACCAGGGTCAATCAAAATAGAAACAGATTGTTCAACAATCTTACCTGCAAATTCAACCACAGTTGACTAGTGATCTGCCTGGCGGTCCTCCAGTGCTGCATAAATTCTAGGGACTGCCCTTGCTACTTGACCCACTATTTCTGCTTCCTAAATGTTATAAGTTGGCCTTGCACTTTTATTCTCAAGTGGACAATATCCACGCAAGTGGGGTCCTTCACATTTCCAACATTTGAGTGGGCCTTTGTTCTGATGTGGCTCTTTAGGATTTCCACCTGTCACTCCAACTGGATTACTCGCCACTTGGGATGGCTACTTTTGCTGATTCCTGAATCTAGAAGGTTTGAAACCTTTCCTTCTTTGTTCAAACTTCTCATTCTTCTTGGCCTTCCATGCCTTATGGTAATTAGGTTTACCTTTGCTTTGCTCATAGCAATATTTATTCTTTATTATTGCTTCTGCAAGACTTCTCAATTCATAGAACTCAATTCTATCTTTGTAGGCTTGAGGCAATCCACTCAGAAATCACTGGACCTTCACTTTTTCATATCTGATGTACCGGACATGCCTCAACAATTCCAAAAACTTATTTACATAATCATCCATGGTCTGCTGTACCAATCTCAGCTCATGGAATTCCTTGATCTTGTCATCATAATACTTGTTAGAGAGGTATTTCTGCCTAAAATACTTATTGAACTATTTCCACTTCAGTTTCCTTTCACTGATCCTCTTTACTTGCTTGAAGTGTTCCCACCAAATGGATGCTCGTCCATTTAGATTGAATATGGAAACTCTTGCCTTCATGTTTCTTGAATAATCCTGCACTTGAAAGTACTTCTTTATGCCAAGAAGCCAAGATTCAACTTCTTGTCCCGTCTTTATCTCACCATCAAATGTAGGAGGTTTAGCTTTCCTAAATTCATCTCAAGAGAAATCCCTATGGTGCCTTCTTCTTTTCCTCTTATGAGAAGATGAACTTGTATCTCCACTAGATTCTTCAGAGTCAGATGATCCACTAGAAGTCCTTCTCCTTCTCCTAGTGTTGCTCTTACTGCCTTCTGGTCTTGATGTACCTTGTCCAGAATCTATTTTTTTCTGCAAGTCTGTCAAACTCTGCAATATGGAAGCATTCAACCGATGCTGCTCTTCCTGGGCTTTAACCAAGATTCTCAAGGTGGTTGCAACCTCGGATGGTGTCCCCTAGAATCTCCTTCCATTAGACTCTATGTCCTCATTTCCATTATAGAAATTTTCTCCCATGGCATCTTCTGCTCGCTCGTAAGAATCCCAAGCATCATACCCATCATGGGTTCTCATGACTGAACCACCCCTAGCTTTACCACGCTGTTCTTTCTAGAGTATTGCTCTTGGAAGTTGTCTATAATTCTGCAATGTGTTAGTATCAAATTGTTAGATGCATAGCATTAATATAAATCAAAACTACTTACCTTCCTTGGAGAAACATAATAATAACAGTTTTGCTTAAAACACAAGAATTTTCTCTCTTTCTTTTTAGCCTTGTGACTGCTGATAATCTTCTGAAATTTGTTGAAACAATTGGAAAGCGCTTGAAAAATTACTAAGAAATTCCTTTGAAAAACCCAAATTTCCTTAGGCCCAATAGGACCTCTTCCCAGCTATCCTTCTGACACTTCAGTGGTCAAAACACCTAGCTCATCGTTGGTCTGTTCATTTATTTCTCTCCGGTGTTTCGACGGGAAAACCAACTAAACTTCCAGTCGGCATCGGTGAGAAAACTGACTGTTCATCGGGTCTTCTCCTTACTAATCTTCCGGCATTTCAACGGCTGAAACCTGTAATTTATTCCGCAGTATCAGCGAGTTGCTCGACTATTTCCTTCCGCCGTATCGGGCTTGCAGTGTTCTATTGTTCCGAGTTTCATCGGCGATAGCATAGAATAACTGCTGCATCGACGGTCGGAGGCTCTGCGCATCAGATGACTAGTCATCAAGATTTCCGCAACGACGGCCAACAATATTCCTAACTCTTTCGTAGCTCATGAATTTTTCGATGGTTAGGGCAACATCCCGTTGTGGCATCGGACATTTAGTCCCCTAGACGTCCGCAATGCCGGTTCCCCAGGCATTAACTCTTTCGAGCGGCGTCTCTGATCGTTTTCGAAAAACGCCACCGTAGTTATGTTATCGGAACCATAATTCACTAACACATCGGTGTCGGCGAGTGGAATCCTAATGCATCAGTGGAATATTTCACTCAGCAGCCACAATGGCAGCTCATCAACTTTTATCCTTTTTCGATCGACGACCCAATCCGCTAACATTTCCCGATGGCCGATGATCTTGTGCCTTAGAGAAAATTTTGAATTTTCTTCTTAATTTGTCTTCCACCGCATTGGCTCTTCCATCTTCTATTCATCAGCGATGACCATTACTATTCTCCTCCGATCGGCGATTGAAACACATCAGCATCGGCAGTCGAAACTTTTCCTCGTCAGAAGACTAGTGCTCTAGGCTTCCGTAATGGAAGGTGCACGGACCACTAACGTCTTCCGATGGTTGATGACTTCATTACTTAGAGAAATTTTCAAAAAAAAATTCCACTACGTTGGCTTTCGAAACGTCTTTCCTCTGCAGCATCGTTGGTCGGAGGCTCTATCCATCGGAAGGATAGTCCTCTAGCCCTCCGCAACGACAACGCTCAATCAGCTAAGCATCGGCGATCCATCTCTCTAAGTTTTTCAAGGTGCCGATGGCCAAACACTTAGAAATTTTTCCAAAATTTCCTCCTCTGTCTCCCGCCGCATCAGCCGTCGGATCAACTATCTGTCAGGTGGCCTTCCCACTAAGTGCTTCGCTGCATCGAAAGAACTTTTCACAAAGTTTTTCGATGAGCCGACATTCTGGCACTTAGAAAAAATTGTGAATTTTCTTGTCTTCACCCATTTTTCCTAGTTTCTACTGGGCAGTAGGAAACTTGCCTCTATTAACTATTTCTCATGGCCCTCTAAGGCCCAAATGCTATAACATAAGCTCTGTCACTGCATCTTCATGGCCTATTCAGGCCCATGCTGCAACTAGAGCTCTGATACCACACTATAACGTCCCCGACCCTCCGAATGGAAAAGAGGACGCTATGATACATCAAATCATCCGGGCATCTAGCCCCACGAACATGAAGATACATATATGTAATGCTGAAGCATGATAATTATAACATAAAACATATTACGAATCATAATCATTCATATACACAACGGAAGAAAAACATATCAATCAACACTCATGCATATACAGATCAACATTTAACATGTACATCATCATTCATCAATGGTAAATGTAATTGTAGACACAAGTTAGGCAAGAATACTTATCTTAATAAGAAATTGTCCCGCAACCAGCTACGTCGCTGCAACGTTCCACCCAACCACAGGCCTGCATGCTCTTTAATCTCTCAGCAATGCTGCCACCCCCGAGCTGGCCATGATTCCCCAAGGAATAAGGAACTAATAGACTCGCACATAGCCAAGGATAACAACACCACAAGGGTACACTGTTTAGCCAAGCCAACACAGTTGGGTTTATCAAGCGAACAACAGATCAACCAAGCCAACCAAGTTGGGTTTATCAGGCCATCAAGGAGGTGGGAAAGGATAAATGCTAAGCTGGTGAGCTCATTGAAGAGCTATAGACACCAACACCAGAGCCATCCTGGCTTCTAGAACACCCACACACACCCAACACAAGGAAATCAGTCCCTTCTCTGCAACGCAGTCCCTTAGACCCTGATCTCCCTTCCAGTGCTATTCAGGGGTTGTGGAGAAGAAATCCATCTCAGTAGCTCTGTGTTTGTGGTTCTCAACTCACCAGGTTTATCAAGCACCTCAAGCCCTCATTCACCACTCCAATGTAGTCCGAGAACAAAACCATTGCATGCAAGCATCCAAACAACTATTCAAGATTTTATAGGGGAAAAAAACAGTCAATCAATTGTGGTGAATACAACCCATGAGCAACCCTGAGCCCATAGCACACGGTTTCCATTTCCATCACTGGAAAACTTACACAGACCAAAAAATGGAAAAAGGAACATACGCTCGAACTATGCGTGATGGAAAAAGACACAGTTAACCAAAACTGGGAAAGAAACCACCACCCACATAGCGTATGGACTCACAGCAACCAAATGAACAGAGGAGAACAACCATCACCATTCAGCGATGAAGTGACCAAACATCTCATAGTATGACAAAGGGAAAAAGACAAACGCTCTCCTGCGCGAGAGTGAACATCTCACAAACTAGCAATCTCCATGAAAAGGGAGAACCAACGAACCCCCAACCAATGGAATGTGGAACCTTTTAACTCCACCCAGCGTGATGGAAATGAATAGACTCTCGATTCCCATAGTGGATAGACCATCCGCTACCCCAAGGCACGTCGTGGAGAGTAAGCAGGCATGGGCGTAGTAGTGGTTTTCCTGCCAGCCAATCACTGCCCCAACTAACAACAGAATAACTAAGGTGGTGGTGAGCAAAACAGAGTGGTGACACATGGCTCTTCCCCCATGACTCAATGTTCAACATTCCCCTTCCTTATCCTTTGGAATCATGCCCCTTCTCAATTTAGTTGCAGCGAACATAACTGGTTGGGTTATTTAATTAAAAAGCACATTTACATGATGCCACAATTTAATATATGTCGTATGTCCCGATATACCATTGGTGACAATTCCAAATCCGAAACACAACATAACTAAATCGATGGTGGGGCCTTGGCCTTTAGCTCCGCACCATGATTATTTACAATACATGTATCATGTATATTTAATGCAAACGGGGCTAAAACCGGGGTGTTACAGTAATTGTAACTTCGGAATGTATTCACTTGTATATCTTATGTATTGTACCCCGATGTTTATTCCGGGATGTGTCTGTAATATACTTGAGTCATGTCATGCCCCGATGTTCCTATCGGGAGGTTCTATAATGTAAACAAGTCATGTCAAGTCATTGTGGGTAATCCTGTTATTGATCAAGGGTTAAAGTCCCCGTAGTTCCGGGGCACTAGGGTTGTTAGACTCACCTAGTGAAGTCGGCCCTAGTAGGGTTTAGTCAAGTCGGGAATTAGTATAAATAGAGAGCTAGCCTCTCTATTTATCACACACTCACTCACACTCAGTTGTAGCGTATAGCTGAGGAAGAAGAAGACACAGGGGCTAGGAAGAAAGAGGTTACTAATTTCGGGAGATCATCTTACTGTTTTGGGGTTTTACTTTTGGTGTTGATTCTATCTCTGAGGAAGTTGCGGGGTTTTCTCCATTTATGGTTTACCCAAAGAAAAACATTGTGTTCATTGTCTCTTGTGTTTGATTGTTGTGCTTGTTATTCTCTTAGTTAAAGATCCTAATATAAGGCTAGCTTAATGTTAAAAATCTAACAAAACTTGCTTGTTCCTCGTTCTGGACTCCGGATGTAGAAACATCCTTCGCGATGTACAGTAGCAATGATTTAAGGAACCACTCAAGGAGAAATTACAGCGGTATGAAAGCTTTAATCAACCTCTTCCGTCTACGCCACTCTTGGATATGGTTCGAGATATGTGTGGCTTTGTCTTGTCAAAATGTCGACAAGAGTTCTGTACCAACGTCGTAACGCACTGGTAGCTGGAAGTGATTGAGGAAAGTCATAGCAAGGTCATCGAAAAAAACGAATTCCCCCCTTGGTAACTTGATATACCATTTCGTTGCAGGCCTGGTGAGGGTGCGTTGAAATAGACTTAAACGGATTGAGTCATCATGTAAGGAATTGGAAGAGCACCAAAGGTGAAAAGTAGTGACGTGTTCACTAGGATCTTCTACCGCTTTGCCCTCAAATTTGGGAATGTCCGAGGGAAGCTTGTTAAGGACAGTCGGCCAAGCCAAGTCACGAGATACTGGATTGTTCATGAGTCTCGATAAGTCAGGTAAGTTTAATGTTGCGAGGAAAGGAGCCTAGGTTGAGCCAGTCTATGCCATGCTCCCTGATAGTTTTAGTTCATTTGAGGCTGACTACTGTAAATACCATGGCCTTGGCCATAATATCCTCCTCCCGTTTGACTTGTATAGGGCTGCATGGAAGCATTATGATGTGGTGTACCTTGACTATGCGGTGCTACAAAGCCATAATTACAGGATTAAGTGGGTTGTTGATACCCACACCCATAGGGTTGATAGTTTTGTCCATACTGCGGTCCATAAGATTGTCCATGAGAAGCTCCATAAAGTGTCCTATGGGATGTCCCGTGAGAAGCTCCATAATTAGGGATATGGGGAACTCCTTGTGATGGACTGTGAGACAATCCAGAAATAGGAATATGACCTCCCGAGACAACAGGAGGTACTTGACTCTGATATACTACCATGCGAACAATTGCAGTATGAACATGGCTAGTAGCAATATTTTGGCCTGAAGGACCATGTGAATGAGGGGGAGGAAGGGTTGTCAAAAATGCATTCGAAGGAGTAGGGTTGGAGGACGAAGGGACATGTGAAGGGATGTAAGTGGTATTCCCTATGGTCACTCATCTCGGTTTTGCTATCCGCATATGACTACTAACACTAGGTCTAGGACGGACATGTGAGGTAGCTTCCACCACCGGGATGGAAGGTGCAATGTGACTAGTGCTCCCAAATATCTCCGCATGGAAAGGAATAGGAGTGCCCCTAGGCGTAGTTCTAGGTTCAATTTCTGACTCAGCATGATGTGTCGGATCGTGTGTAGGGATGTCAGGTATGCCATAATGAATATAACTATTTCTTGTGGGTTCATTATGAGTCTCGTCACTTGATAACCAATACCAGCGACCTGTGAATGAGGGATCATAACCAGAATGTGAAGGTATTTTTGGTGAAGGATCATATACAGGAGTAGAATCTACATCCCCAACCTCTTCAGGTGGAGAAGACATCTCAAGAATCTCATCCTTGTGATCTCCCATCGTGTGTGAATCAATGTGAGAAGTAGTTCTCCCAGACTATCTGTTTCTCTCTCCCAAAGGAGGAGGAGATGTGGAAGGAGGAAGTCTTGCTAAATAATGAGAACGACGAAGTGCCGCACCCGAATCCACAATGACTCAAAAAATGAAAAAGACTCTATCTAATTACGCAAACCCTAGGCAAACTAGTGTGCACAGAGCATACACCTATACAATGTAAAGCCAGATCATAAGCAAACAAGGGTAGGATATATGAGCTCCCGAATGAAGCAGGTATGTCTCACCTAGGAGAGGCTTGAGACTCCCATGCATAACAAGCAAAGGTTCGTAACCAATTATAGTGGCCCTCAGCTTCAATGCATATAGCGACTGTGTTGTCCGACCCCTACTTGGCCAGAACACCTGTAGAATAACCTCTGCTAAGTACCCCTTCGATAACCTAGGTAAGGCAACTAAGGTCACCTCAATATAATTAATGCTCATGCGAAAAGTTGCAGGATGGATTGACCGTATGGGTAGGGTATCAAAGCCCAAAACTCTCGAAAGAACCCCCATATACAAATACAATCCTGGAAATATCTCCGATGCTACTCAGTTATGACCAGGGGTCATCCCAATCATTAACCGCTCACACGGCCTCGTGCTTAACTCCCTTGTAAGAGGAGGATCCTGAGAAACACTAATTATACCAAGGAATTTCACACTCTCACCTGGACAGACACATACATGTTTCGTTTAGTGGTCTTGGAGAATTTACTCACAATGAACTATTCCAAGACCCTAAAACCTAATCTTGTTGGTGCACCCAATAAAAGAAAAGAGTGTAATTCATTTTATTATGCGTTGATTTTAATTGGCTTATTACTCAAAAGGGAAAATGATCATGCAACTAATGGTGTTATGATGCAACAAGAAGTAAAATGCACACCTAACAATCAATGCAAATGCACCGTGTCGAATGAAAAATGAGGTATGCTACTACGTGAAGTGCAAAAATTTCCTTCAAATGAAGATGCAATCTGACTAATATTTTTCCAAGCAAACCTAGTGCAAGTACCATGCAAAATGCAACAATGCATAATGATGCAAAAAGAAAATATTTTTGTATTTTTTGAATTAAAATGAGATAATAAAGCAAAATTATGACCCTACAACCCGCAGACTCTGCAAGCACTATTCAGACAGTACCCAAGCAAAGCACTAAGGTAAAAGAGACCTAATACACTAATCTCAAAACAAAAAATAGAAAATGCAATGACAAGAACATTCTAAAAAAAAATCAAACTAAAAAGAATCTCTGGTTAGAAATAGAAGTGTATGCAGACTCCAGAAGCATCCAAGAATACTCAACAATTATCCAAACTCACCCAGCAACACTTGATCTTCCCCAAAAAGGAAAAACTCAAGGCATACGCGACTGTGTGTAGAAAACCCGCATATATATGTGGATATCCCAGTAAAAACCACGTGTACACGCGACTGGGAAGCAAAAACTCACGTACAGGAAGAAAAAGAGATAAAAAAGAAGTTAAACAGACAAGCTGAGACAAAATTTACTCCTATCAGACACTACTAGGCAAACATGCCCCTAGACCCGATTCAGAAACAGAGAAATAAGAGCAATTCAAGAACATTGAATGCCGATAAAACCCCCAAAAGAAATGACTAGGAACTCCCCAGTATGGTCGCCAATTTTGTTACGAAGAAAACTTCCTATGGCTTGGGGTACCACAACAGACAGAGTAATCGTAGAAATCGATCATTTCCCATATGCAAGAGAAACCAAACATTTAACACTAAAGGATCTCAAAACATACGTTATTCCGGATGGTTGATGTAGATCCATGTTGAGATTTTCCACTCTCGCTTGTATTAGCAATTTGTTCTCTCAACATTCAGCAAACAAGACAAGCATGCTATATAATTGTGTTTGACCTACTCTAGCATATATAATCAATAACATATAAGCATTTAAAAGCATCCATGGATTCAATACTCATTTAAATACATATTATTGGACAAGAAAAGATATTTCTATTAATATAAATTAGAGATTACAATAGTGACAACCTCTGTCGGCATGTCTGCAAACTGGAGAAACTAAGTCCTCCACCTGGGCCTCCACCACTTCAATCCTCCATCTCTCAATAGCAAGCTCACAAGCAAAAGGAAATTTTGGGAAGAACACAAAGTGCTCCAAGGGACAAAGGGATGTAGACTCAAGTATAAGCTGCGGCAACAATGGACTATAGTTTTCTTACTCTTCAATTCCTCTCCTTTCAATGTATCCAAAGGGTTCCTTATATAGTGATTAAATGGGGTAATGGAAGTTCAAATCCGAGCAATCTCAAGTCATACAGAAGGCCATGATACAAGTGACTTGGATCCACATCAAGGAAAACTCCAAAACTATTTGGCCTTTTGCACACATCCCGATGTACACGGGTTTGAGGGGCATATCCGCGTATATACGCAAGAAAAGGTGTAAAAGTCGTGTATAGCAAATAATGCATGTTTTTAGGGACGATCTTGGAAACATAAAAGGTACAAAAATGGTTCATGGGGTCCAAAGAGTCTGCAGAGGGACAGGGAAGGCCATAAAGGTGTGATCCACCATGTGTGGTAAAATCAGCTATAACACCTCCCTCTTACAAATGGGATTTCACTTGTTGGTACCAGTCATCTTGGGAAAGTCGCTTAAGATACGATCCCCTAAGTCAACCTTTAAGGATATCACCAAGTTAATCATGGGCCTTTTGGACTCAAGGTGTAAAATGATGAAAAATCAAATATTTTTACACAAACAACATTATGCCTTTAAGAGTCCACTTAACATGAATTTTATGGGTAATATAATGTTTTTATAATAACATTTTTTATAAAAAAATATTATTTTAATAAAAAGATAAAATATATTTTGAAAGAAATAATAATAATTATAGAAAATCATAACTTTTAGGTAAAATTGAATCATTGGACAAGAGTTTGGGTATATGAAAGGCTGGAAATGTGAAAGACTCATTGGAGTTCGTAGAATGGAAGAAATTAGAAAATAAAATATATATTTTGAAAGAAATAATAATAATTATAGAAAATCATAACTTTTAGGTAAAATTGAATCATTGGACAAGAGTTTGGGTCTATGAAAGTCTCGAAATGTGAAAGACTCATTGGAGTTCATAGAATGGAAGAAATTAGAACCAATATAGCATCAACATGTTGAAAATTTCACCAAAATCCAAATGTTTTGTTGCTCGAACAAACCTTACATAGAAGCACATGCCTTGTAAACTTCCAATATTAACTCAAATTTGGTGGAGACTTGAAAATTCTCATAGAGAATATTTTGGTATCAACACTTACTATGATGTCATAGGCTCTAGTAGATGTGTGGTATAGCTTCATTTAAGTTATACTTTTAAGGTAACTCTCAATTCGTTGTATATGAGAAAGGTTTTATTTTTATTTTATTTTTTATTTTATGGATGATATCCAATTTAAATTAAAATATTTGAAAAAAGAAAAAGCTAAGATATTAAAGGACCACACGAGGGGAAACATTTTAAAACTTAGAATCTTTTTCTTATACATCATATTTAGTCCATGCCTTTAGGATGATATGGACTCTATGAAAGGGCTTGCAGTTGCTTCAATTAGCCTGCACACATATCAAAGAGACTTATTTTAGATTTAGCTTAAGTTTCTCTTGACATAGTATGAACAACGTTTTTTATTATCCAATCAATATTTATTGGAGTGCACTTTTTTTCCAGCCAATCACCCACTTTGTTCTCTTACTTAGCCTCATTTCGAGCCAAAGTGCCATTTTCGGTAAAAAAAACTTAGGTTAATGTCGAGATTGTGTAGCATGTTTTTTGAAACGAAATAATGTTATCTTTTTGGATCAACATTAGTTTCAAAAATTTAATATTTCTTTCATTGTTGTATGTATGATTGATGTGATCGCTCACTTCCCTCCTGGTACCACCGCATCTACAACGTGCCCTTTCCCTTGTAATATTCCGCCCCCTGGTAGCACCACATCTGCAACGTGCCCTTCTAAGGCAGTTTGCTGGGATGCTTGTTCAACATAAACTTCTTTAGTATCACCAATAGATAGGGGGATCATCTACAATATGGATGATTTTTAAGACATCCATCGCCTTCTTGGATGAGCCCATTATCCTAATGGGCTTGCTAATAATAGCGATGGGTAACTTCCAAAATATATTGTCCTAGGCCATTTAAACAGGCTTATCATTAGGTGCAGAAACAATGGAGATTGGATCCAACAGAGTCTTGAACAAGGTGGGAACCTGGACCTTTGCCATCGAACTGGTGCTTGGCCCATTATCAACATTAAAGTATGAAATTTTTGTTTCTCAAATATTCTTCTTCAACAACTCTCTATGTTGTTGTCCTTGTAAACATGCAATGCAATAATATAACAATAATTCACATAACATCTGAATACCATTGAACGACTTATTTCTATTGATTTTAATAGTGAAGATTCTAATTTATGTTGACTCTCTTGACGCATGTGCATGTTTACGTGGTGCAAGAAAATTATTGCAAAATATAATTGTTATAATGAAATTGGTATGAAATTGGTATTTCAATTTAACTACCTTGGCTAAAATTAAAAAAATTATTAGCTCCTCTTCGAGATGGCTCCAACTAAGGGATTTTTTTTCAGCACGAAAAAAACAACTTTTTATTAAAAAAGTTGTGTCAATATATACAAAAATACCAAAACCTTCTTCACTTAGATCTTTAGCTATAATAGTTCAATAATTAAGTCCACCACTACAATGATCCAACAACTGGACTGTCCAAACCTCACCCCAAAGGGGTAGTTGTCATAATTAACAATTAACAAAAAAATTAGGAAACCAAGAAACTGGAAGCTTCAAAAAAAAACAAAACATCGATCGCTAAAAAGGCTGAGCAGAGGGGGAAGAACCCTCATAAGCAAATAGATAGAATCCAAATCTAGTCCTTATCCAAACCAAAATTAAAGGCTAAAAAGGCTCAGTTTTCCAGCCCTACATAACTTCCCCTTGTAGAAAACTTTGAAAGATAAAAATCCATCCATAGGACGCAGTTCCTTTTTTGACAAAGTATCGACTTCCTTATTGTATACTCTAGAAATATGATGGAAATATATAGAAGATCAAGAAATATTCAAACACTTGGTACTTTTCATCCAATGAAACAACACCAGAGACTGTATTGGATCTTTCCCCACATCTGAATGAATGATAACTTGTGAATCCCACAAAACTTGGAATGTTGTAAGACCCCACCGCTTGGCCATAAAAAGTAAAGCCCAAAATGCCACCAACTCTATCCTGGTATTTGATCCTTTACCTACTTTCAACCATCCTTTTAGAACAATATCCCTACCCAATAAAAGCAACAACCCTGCACCACACATACCTTTCGAAGCAGCTCCATCAAAGAAACCAACAAGATGCTCAGTCAAAAGAGAAGGAAACAATTTACTCTTTGAAAACACAATAGAATTGAAACTATTCCATTCAGCTAGGGAGGCAATAATATTGGAAAGATGAACTCAACCTTCTGCCCTAGATTATAAAAAATGGCCCTATATCTGGCCTTCCCAACTTCCCATAATGCAATAAAAGGAAGTTGGTTGACATGAAATCTCTTCTTATACCAGAAATATAATTTTTATCCCAGCGAAAGGCCATCCCACCCACACTTTAGCATATAATGATTCATTAATATAATCCAAACATCTTTGAAAAAATCACAGTTACCAAAAATATGAGCAACTGTTTCTTCTTCTAAGTTACATAACACGCCTTTTCCGGATCCAAAAATACCTCTCTTGTGTAGATTGTCCCAAGAGAGTATTTTATTATTCAAACATAGCAAACAAAATAGTTTAACTTTAAGAGGAATAAGACTTCTCCATAGCCAAGCAGTCCACCACACATCACTTATAACAACCTCATCACAAACAATAGAGAGATAGGCCAAACAAGTCGTCACCGAGCCTTCCTTTGAGTTAAAGGACCAGACAAACTTATCAGGAACAGAGCTCAACAACATATTTACTTGATTAAGGTTTGAAACATATTCATCCCATTCCTCTGCGAGATCTCTAGCCAACCCTAGATCAGTAAATAAAACCCATCTACCCTTGTCACTATCCACCAAGACTTGTTTTAAAATATACAGCTTTTTAAGGTGAAGATCCCTGAGAAGCTCCCTAGACAAAACATAATTACCTTCCACTATACATATAGGGTCAATTCCAAACAAAACTTGGAGACCTCTCCTGACCTACCAACTTAAGTCCTTAATAATAAGAGGAATACAACTTAAGAAACTATTCCATACTACCGATCGAGCAGTCTTCCTCACTATGTGGCCCCAAAACCAATGAACCAGATCCAAGCCTTGGTATTTTGCTTTAACAAGTTTACCCCATAAAACAAGACTGAACAGACAACACCACACTGACTTCACACACAAGGAAAGATTGAATTTTTCTAGATTCTTTAGCCCCCAACCTCCCAAAGAGTGAGGCAGCGAAAAAATTTGCCACGAAGCCAAGTGGAACTTTGAGGAATCCAAGCTTCTGGACCACAAAAACTGAAACATAATAGCTATCAGTCGGGAAAGAATAGAAACAAGAATTTTCAACAAAGAAAACCAATAAACAGGAATACCTTGCAAAATCGACGAGATCAAAATGAATATACCTCCTAGCGAGAGGTATCGATTAGTCCAATTGTTAATTTTGCGTTGGAATCTTCTTACAAGTCATTCCCAATCATTCTTGTTGTATCCATTAGGTTTCAGGCGAAAGCCCAGATAGGTAAGACCATCCTCTATCTTATTAGCTCTAAAATGAAAAAGGTTGACCAAAATTTTTGCTATCCTTTGATCCCTACTATGACAGAAAATTGAAGATTTTTTCTCACTCACTTCTAAACTGTCACATCCCCACCCCGCTATGAAGCCGAGAAAACTAAGCCCCATGAACGCAATATAAAATGCAATGAAATAAAAGCATACACATATGCATAAATGATTATCAAATAGCGGAGGCACATTCATTCATTCACAACATTTAACATGTTCATATGGATTTGTAAAACAAACACAGTTGCAAAGATTTAAACACAAGAATACTTATCTTAGAAGAAGCTTATCCCGCAACCAGCTACGTCACTGCAATGTTCCACCCAACCATAGGCCAGTGTGCTCATCAATCACTCAACAACACTGCCACCCCCAAGCTGGGCATGATTCCACAAGGAATAAGGGGAAACTAGTAGGCTCACACATAACCAAGGATACACAACTCATCCAAGCCAACACGGTTGGGTTTATCAGGCTATCGAGAGTTGGAAAGGCTAACCACTAAGCTAGTGAGCTCAATCCAAGAGCTATGGACACCTGCACTAGAACTAGCTTGGCTTCTAAAACATCCACACACACCCAACACAAGGAAGCATCCCCTTCTCCGGTGTACAGTCCCTCGGTGTATGTCCTCCCTTCTAGTGCTATTCAGGGGGTTCCAAGAAGAAAGCCAGCCCTCTAGCTCTGTCTGTGAGCCTCCTTCACACACTAGGTTTGTCAAGCAAGCTCAGACCCCATTTCCACTCCCAATTCAACTCAAGCCAAAGCCAAAATATGAACCAACAACACAATATGATTTATGGGTTGGAGGAAAAACAATTCCGGTAACAAAACGAATTTCCATAATGGGTAAAAATGGCCCTTTTGTAGCAATTTGATTTCCAAAGACGTTTTGCCCCTAAAGTGACCAAAATGGGATCAATAACACCCAAAATCGTGGGTCTCCTCTCCCACTCATTGGGCATTTCCAAAAAAACGATTTCCAGCTTGGAAACAATGGAGAAAAATACAGCAAAATGTGGGGAAGGAAAATCAACCATTGATAATCACCAAAAATGATTTCTAAGCCTGAGGAAAGTGAGGTAACAACCAAAAACGTGAATGGTTTCACACACAAGAAGTTCTAAATGCCTAAGAGAACTCACCTAAAGGAAAAATGGTGAGGAAAACATGAAAATGTGGAAGCATGGTAGAATGGCCTACGTTTATGGGTTTTTGCTTGCCCAAGGAGTCAAAACACATTTCCCAACAACTTATGGCTTCTCCAATTCGAATTTGGTTGTATTACCTTGCCCATCCCATTCAATAACCAACTCAACCAATTTCTAGCAGTAATAAATGATTGGGTGAATGAGACAAGAAAGGTAGTTAATAGTTTGATGGGTTCTCCCTCTGACATTTGGATTTTCCCCATTGGCTCAAAGGTAAATATCCCCCTTGCCTTATCCTTAGGAAATCATGCCCCTTCTCATTATTGTTGCATTGACATAGCTAGTTGTGGGGTTTTAATTAATTGCATGTTTACATGATGATTTAAAATCATAACGTGCCTGGCTAGCACAAAATACCATCGGCACCGATTTAATCGTCGAAACATAAAACGATAAATCGATGGCGGGGATTTTTCCTATAGCTCCACACCATGATTAATTACAATATATACATCAATACATTTAATGCAAACGGGGTCAAAACCGAGGTGTTACATTCCCCTCCCCCTTCAACAGCACTGTCCTCAGTGCTTTACAAAATTGAACAAAATGTTACACTGCTATTGCTTTAATGTTCAGCAGAATTGAACAAAAATGGATATGCCAAGCGCATGGTATCCTCCAGCTCCCGTGTAGCGTCTTTAGGACCGTAGTGATCCCATTGCACCTTTCCTGCCCTATGGCTTCGTTCCAGAGCATTGTGACCTTCCTGTCGAGGATGCACATTGGCTCGATTTGGAACTCTCCCTCGGGTTCCACCTAAATCACGTCCAAACTTATCACATGGTTAGGATCATGTACATATTTCTTAAGCAAAGAAACATGAAAAAAATTATGAGCTCTAGTGCTAGCAGGAAATGCAAGTCTATATGCAACTAGCCCTATTCTTTCAAGCACTTCAAACGACCCACAATATCTAGGTGACAACTTGGCACAACTTCCAAGCTTCAAGGAATTCTTCTTTTCCCTCACTATGAGGTAAACACGATCCCCAACACTGAACTCTCTGTTCACCCTATGCTTATCTGCATAGCTTTTATGTTTTTCCTGGGCTACTTTCAGATTCTACCTGATCTTTACAACCTCTTGCTCCATTTCCTTGAGCAATTCTAACCCAAGCACATCCCTGTTCACTGGATTATCCCATGTCACTGGTGTCCTACACCTTCTTCCATACAAAGCTTCATATGGACTCATCCCCAAGGATGCTTGCTGTCCATTGTTGTAGGCAAACTCTACTAAGTGTAAGTGATCTTCCCATTTGGTTGGCTTTTCCATCACATACATGTGAAGCATGTATTCAAGCACTTGATTCACTCTCTCTATCTGCCCATCAGTTTGAGGATGGTAGGCAGTGATGAAGTTTATCTTTGTACCTAAATCTACAAACAAACCCTTCAAAAAATTGGAAGTGAACTTGACATCTCTGTCAGAAATTATTGCTTTAGGAAATCTATGCAATTTGAAAATCTCCTGCATGAATATCTTTGCAATGTGATCAGTCTTATGCGTAGACTTAACTGGTATAAAGTGTGCTTCCTTTGTCAACTTGTCCACCACAACCATGATAGAATCATGTTGTCTCCAAGTCATTGGAAATCCTATAATAAAATACATGGAAATAACTTCCCATTTCCATTCTGGAATTGGAAAACGCTGCAACAAACCTGCTAGGTGTTGATGCTCAACCTTTACCTGCTGACATTTCATGCACCTTGAAATATACTCATCCATGTCCTTTTTCATTCCTGGCCAAAATTACTGCTTTATGGCTGTAGCAATTGTCTTCTGATATCCTGGGTGACTAGAATATGGAGCTTGATGGATCTCATCCATAACAACTCTCCTCAAATCTGCTATATTTGGAATATATGCTATGTTCTTATAAGTAAGAACTCCATCTTCTTCCAATTCATATCTGTCATACCTCTTCTCAAGACTTTTCTGCTGCAACTTGTCTTTTACCTGCTCATACAATTCATCTCCAGCAGTATGATTAACAATATGTTGTCTCAAATTTGACTGAAAAACATTAATAGATGCCACGTGCATTTCCTGCACCTTTCTGCTGAGTGCATAGGCTACCTTGTTCTCCTTTCCTTTTATGTGCTTTATTTCAAAATAAAACTCACATAAAAACTCCAGCCATCTAGCTTTCCTAGCATTTAATGTTGGCTGATCAAACAAGTACTTCAGACCACAATGGTCTGTCCTTAGCTCAAATCTCCTGCCCATCAAGTAACGCCTCCACATCTTGAGAGCATGTACTATGTTTGTAAGCTCGATATCATGAGTGGCATAGTTCTTCTTGTGCTCCTTCAACTTTATTGACTCATAACATATCACGTGGTTGTCCTGCATAAGAACTCCTCCTAGTCCTTGTCCGCATGCATCAATACACACCACAAAATATTTTTTTGGGTCTGCACCTTTCAAGACTGGTGCACTTGTGAGAAGATTCTTCAATCGCTGGAAGCTTTCTTCACACTTTGATGTCCATTCAAACTTTATACCCTTCCTTTGCAAGGAAGTGATGGCATGTGAAACCTTGGAGAATCCTTCAATGAATCTCCTGTAATATCCTGCAAGTCCCATAAAAGATCTTACATCTGTCACATTCCTCGGAGTAGGCCAATTCATAATGGCCTCAATCTTCTCAGGGTCTACTGATATACCCTCTTCTGAGATAATGTGCCCCAAATACAGAATTCTATCTCTATAGAAGTCACACTTGCTCAACTTTGCATACAGTTTATGCTCCCTGAGCACTTGCAATGCCAACCTCAAATGTTCTTCATGCTCTTCCTCATTCTTAGAATATATAAGAATCTCATCAAGGAAAGCAAGAGCAAACTTGTCCAAATACCTGTTGAAGACACTATTCATAAGGCACATAAATGTAGTTGGTGCATTTGTGAGACCAAATGGTACCACTACAAACTCATAATGTCAATACCTTGTTCTGAAGGTTGTCTCATGAATGTCTTTGTCGTTGATTCTTACCTGATGATAACCAGACCTCAAGTCAATATTGGAAAATACCATTTCTTCTCTCATTTGTTCAAAGAGGTCATCAATCCTAGGTAAAGGATATTTGTTCTTCATAGTGACTTTGTTCAACTGTCTGTAATCAATACACAACCTGAGTGTACCATATTTCTTCTTTATAAACAGAACTGGTGCTCCCCACGGAGACACACTCGGCCTGATATACTTCTTCTCCAACAATTCTTGCAGTTGCATCTTCAACTGTAGCATTTCTAGTGTACCTATTATGTAGGGTGTCTTGGACACTGTTGTTGCTCCTAGCACAAGTTCAATTGTGAAATCAATGTCCCTTTTTGGAGGAATCCCTGGAATCTCATCAGGAAACACATCCCTGGATGGGCCTGTAATACATGAAAATCCTCCAACCTAGGAGCTTCATTCTCTATTTCCTCCAAAATATGGGCTGCATATAACTGGAAACCTTTCCTACAGAATTTCTTCAACTGCATAGCTGAAATCTACCTCACATAAATCACCTTTGGAATTCCTCTTACAACTCTCGGGTTTCCTTCTTCATCCATGTATTCAAAAGTATTATTATAATAGTCAAGCTTCACTCTATGAGCTTCTAACCAATCCATTCCGATGAGAACATCATAGGAACCAAGTGGTAGAACATTCATATCTACACAAGTGATCAATCCATTCATAACCAATGGACATTTCTCTACCACTTCACTAACCTTTCTCTTAGTTCCAATGGATAGCTGAACTAACCAAGATTTCTTATACTTTACTTTCTTGAAAGCACAAGTCTCCACTACTCTATGAGTGATGTAACTGTGAGTAGAACCAGGGACAATCAAAATAGAAACAGATTTCTCAACAATCTTACTTGCAACTTCAACCACAGTTGACTGGTGACCTGCCTAGTGGTCCTCTAGTGCTACATAAATCCTAGGGATGGCTCTTGCTACTTGATCCACTATTTTGCCTCTTGAATTTTGTAAGATGGCATTGCATTCTCATTCTCAAGTGAAAAATTCCTGTGCATGTGGGGTCCTCCACATTTCCAACATTGGAGTGGTCCACTGTTCTGTTGTGGTTCTCTGGGCTTTTCTCCAGCCACTCTAGTTGGCTTCTTCTCTACTCGGGACGACTACTTCTACTGATTCCTAAAGTTAGAAGGTTTAAAACATTTCTTCCTTTGGTCATACTTCTCATTCTTCTTGTCCTTCCATGTCTTATGATAGTCAGTTTTTCCTTTTCTTTGCTCATAGCAGTACTTAGCCTTCCTTATTTATTCCTCCAGAGTTCTAGGTTCATAAAATTTAATTCTGTCTTTGTAAGACTGAGGCAATCCACTCAGAAAACGCTGGATCTTCACCTTTTCATCTTTGATGTACCTGAGATACCTTAACAATTCCAAGAAATTATTTGCATACTATTCCATGGTCTGTTGTCCCAATCTCAACTCATGGAACTCCTTAATTTTTTCATCATAATACTTGTCAGAGAGGTATTTCTGCTTGAAATACTTCTTGAACTCTTTCTACTTAAGTCTCCTTTCACTTATCCTCTTTACTTGCTTAAGTTTCTCCCACCAAATGGATGCCCTTCCATTTAGATTTAATATGGAAACCCTTTCCTTCATGTTTCCCGAATAATCCTGAACTTGAAAGTACTTCTTTATCCCAAGAAGCCAAGCTTCAGCCTCTTGTCCAGTCTTTAGCTCACCATCAAACATAGGAGGTTTAGCCTTCTTGAATTCATCTCAAGAGCGATCCCTGTGGCACCTCTTTCTCTTGCAATTGCAAGGAGAAGAGCTTGAATCCCCACTGGATTCTTCTGAGTCAGATGATCTACTAGAAGTCTTTCTTCTTCTTCTGGTACTTCTCTTACTGCCTTCTAGTTTTGTTGTACCATGCCCAGAGTCCATCTTTCTTTGCAAGTCGGTCAAACTTTGCAACATAGCATCATTCAACTGATGTTGCTCTTCCTGGGATTTAATCAATCTTCTCATGGTAGTTGCAATGTCTGGCAGACTCTCTTGAAATATCCTTCCATTAGATTCTATATCACCATTTCCAACTCAGACATTTTCCCCCATGGAATCTCACGCTCGTTCGTAGGAATCCCGTGCATCATATCCGTCATGGGTTCTCATGGCTAAACCAAGACTCACTTTACCAAACTGCACTATCTGGAATGTTGTCTTTGAAGGTAACTATAATTCTTCAAAATGTGTTAATACATACAATTGTTAGCCACATAACATTCACATGAATTATACATTACTTACCTTTACTTGGAAAAATCCTACATTAACAACTTTGTCAAAACATAAAATTTTTCTTCCCAAAGAATGATTGTCTGAAGGGGACAACGGTCAAGGGGGATTTCCCCCTTGTGGCTTCCATGCGCCACCGTAGGGCAGGTCGAGGGCATAAATTTTTTTTTTTTTTTGTAAATACATTGATCTCATGCAATCTGGCGCATAATCATGCTGTCATTTTTCCATCTTTCTGGCCCTTCAGATCTCGCTGAAAATTCTTGCTGAATTTCTCTATTTCGGCAAAATTTTCACCCACTGCATCAAAAAATTATTTGACTTTCACCCGCTGTAGCAGATCATTCCTCTTTTCCCACTCACCTTTGTAGTGGCTTCAACTTCTTTTTCCTTCCGCCATCGTAGCAGCTCAATTTTTGGTTTCCAGTTGTCATTGCGGCTTGATCTTCAACTTTCAGCTGTTGCTTGTCAGCTCAACTCAGTCAACGTTCATCAGCTCTGAACTGCACTTTCTCGCCGATGTATCGGCTCTGAACTGCACTTTCTTGCCGATGTATCGGCTCTTTCCTTAATTTCCATCCACTGTGCAGCGACTCAACACTTCACTTGCTTGCAGCCAACGTAGCCGGCATTGCGGCTCGAAGATCAACTTCCGCCCGCTGTTGAATCGACTTCTTCTTTTTCTTTGGCCTGCCGCCGTTGCAGCTCAATTTTTGGCTTCCACCTGCCATTGCGGAATATTCTTCATCTTCCAACCCCCGCAATGTCTTGTCAGCTCTTTCTTCATTATTCGTCCGCCGTTGCATAAATATTTTCCACTTCTAGCCACTATATCGGCTCGGACTTAGGCTTTCACCCGTTGACTCCATACTTGGGAAATTTCCAGAATTCCCTCCACCTCAGTGACAAATTTAACTTACACTCATCACTGCAGCTCTGCTTCGATCAACTCAGCCGCTACTGCGGCTCCACTTCACGTTTCTCAGCCGCCACACAGAGAAGATTTTTCACACTTAGTGATTTCCAAAAATCCTTTCTGCTGGCTTGTCCTCAACAAAGGTTATCCCACCTCTGTTTGCTGCTTTTCTGGCCCATAAAGGCCCACTGCTACAACTTGGATGCTCTAACACCAATGCTCCAATACCAATCAATCACAAGAGACAATGAACACAAAGATTTTCCTCGAGGAAACCATAAAGGAGAAAACCCTGCAACTTCCTCAGAGATAGAATCAACACCAAAAGTAAAACCCAAAGACAGTAAGATGATCTCCCGACAGCAGTAGTCTCTCTCTCTCTCTTGTCCCAACTTCTTTTCTCTCTCTCAGTTATCTGCTACAACTGAGTGTGAGTGAATGTGTATGAATGTGTGTTAAATAGAGAGGCTCCCTCTCTATTTATACTAATTCCCAACTTGACAACAACTCACTAGCGTCGACTTCTCTAGGAGAGTCTAATAACCCTAGGGCCCCACAACTACGGGGACTTTAACCCTTGATCAATAAGGAGGGTTATACTCTATGACTTTACATGACTTTTTTACATTATTGAATCTCCCGATCGGAACATCGGTGCATGACATGAATCAATTACATTATAGATACTTCCTGGAATAAACATCGGGGTACAATACATAAGATATACAAGTGAATACTTTTCGAAGTTACAAATACATCAACACTCCCTCTTAACTAGGATGGTATTCTCTCGACACAATTTATCAGCACAAGTCTTCTTCTCTGTATCATCTAGCTCATCATCGATTCATCTTCAAGTCATATTCATTGTCAAGTCACCTTCATTATCAAGTCATCTTCATCTTCAAGTCATCTTCATCGTCAAGTCATCTTCATCAAGTATGGATCATCACTTGATCTGGAGCATCACTGGATCATCATCAAGTCTGGATTATCATCAAGTCTAGTTCATCACTTGATCTAGATCATCACTGGATCATCATCAAGTCTAGATCATCACTTGATCTGGAGCATCACTGGATCATCACTTGATCTGGATCATCACTGGATCATCATCAAGTCTGGATCATCATTGGTGCTATCTCAATTCTACTCGTCACAGGAATTTCTATAGAGCCAGTCCTCTTTCATGCTGGTTATAGGCCTAGCCTTCATGTAGGTATTCATCGTCTTCAGCACTTATATCTGACCATGGAATGAACCATGTCAAAAAATCCTGCCTAGCACTTACATCTGACCATGGGAGGAACACATCCAAGAACCATGTTAGAAAGGCACGCCCAACACTCAAATCTGACCATGGGAGGAACACATCCAAAACCCAAAGTCAAAAATACCCAGCACTCACATACGACCTCGTCTTGTCAGAAAGGCTCTACACTTACATTCAACCTCATCATGTCAGAAAGGCTCTGCACTTACATCCAACCTCATCATGTCAGAAAGGATATGCACTTACATCCGACCTCATCATTTCAGAAAGGCTCTGCACTTACATCCGAACTCATCATGTCAGAAAGGCGCTGCACTTACATCTGACCTCATCAATTAGAAATGTGCTGCACTTACATCTAACCTCATCATGTCAGAAAGGATTTGCACTTACATCTGACCTCATCATGTCAGAAAGGTGCTACACTTACATCCGATCATGTGGGAACACATCCCTCAATCACATCAAAATGGCTCTACACTGATCATGTGAGAACACATCCCACAATGACATCAAAATATCTCTTCATTGATCATGTGGTAACACAACCCACAATCACATTAGAGCATCTCTGCACTTATATCTGATCATGTGGGAACATATCCCTCAATCACATCAGAACGGCTCTGCACTGGTCATGTGGGAACACATCCCACAATCACATCAGAATATCTCTGCACTGATCATGTAGTAACACAACTCAAAAACACATCAGAGCATCTCTACACTTACATATGACCATGTGAAGCTCAGCCTTCCACCATGTCAGAAAGGACAATGGACACATCAATTCCCTTTGGAGGGAACCTCTATCTGGAGAACACCAAGTTTCTCCCTGAAGTACTCAAACTTTACTCTAGCTAATGGTTTAGTCAGTACATCAGCTATCTACTCGTCCGTCACAACATATTGGAGCTTCACTGCTCCTCTCTACACCATATCCCTGATATAGTGATACTTGATCTCGATATGAGTTGACTTGTCATGGAACACTGGGTTCTCCGATGGCTTCACACAGCTCTAGTTGTCACAATATATACAAGTAGCATCCATCTGGAGATCAAATACAGACAGTAGCTTTCTCAGCCACACTGCCTCACAACTAGCTGAACAAGCTGCAACATACTCTGCTTCAGCTATACTCAGTGCCACACAGGATTGCTTCCTATAAACCAAGAGATCACACCTAATCCCATACTGAAGCAACACCCTGAAGTGCTCTTTCTATCAATGGCACTACCTACCGATTCTTGTAGAAATTCAGGCCTGCAGTAGATTAATTTCACCCACAACAATTAACAATTGATCATGCAAAATTATCAACAATGGAGACTGAATATGGAGCTG
>LPNX010416617.1:103719-219838 GCA_001517045.1 Pseudotsuga menziesii
CTGAACCCACATAACCTTCCAGGTTAATATTATGATTCGCCTCATACTTGAGCCTATAGTCAATTGTACCCTTTAGGTACCTCAGAATATGCTTTGCAGCAATCAAGTGAACATGCCTCAGATCCGTCAGGAACTGGCTCAATGTGTTCACATCAAAGAATATATCTGGTCTCTTATTCGTCAGGTACATCAAGGACCCAATCATCTGATGATACATTGTAGCATCAACCGCTTCTAATGAAGCATCACTCAATAGCTTCAGGTTCAATGCCATAGCTGTGGTCATGGCCTTGCAGTCCATCATCTCGAACCTCTTCAGGATCTCTAATGCATACTTCCCTTGTCCCAGGGAAATTCCATATGCATTCTGTCACACCTCAATGCCTAGAAAATAGTGCATCATACCCAAGTCCTTGATTTTGAACTCGACAGCAAGCTTCCTCTTTGTATCGGCAATCAACCCATCCTCACCTGTTACAAATAGATCATCTACATAAAGTAGGAGTATCACTGGGTTCGCTTCTTCAACCTTGTAGTAAAAGTTGGAATACTCTTTACTCTTGGTAAAGACCAAACTGGATAGGAAGCTGTCAATTCTACCATACCATGTACTGGGTGCCTGTTTCAAACCATACAGGGCTTTCTTTAACTTACACATATGAGTCTCTCTGTCATGTGTCTCAAAACCGAGTCACTGCTCCACATATACTTCCTCTTCTACTACACCATTCAAGAAAGCTATCTTGACATCCATCTGGTGTACTTTCCACTTCATTACTGTAGTTAAAGAAAGTACTGATATGATGGAAGTATATCTAGCTATAGGAGAAAAAGTTTCTTCATAATCTCTTCCTTTTTTCTGGGAGAAACCACGAGCCAAAAATTGCTTTATATTTCTCTATGCTACCATATGCAGCATGCTTGATCTTATAGATCCAATTGGAAGTCACAACAGACTTTCCCTATGGTCTTGGGACAACATCCCAAACATCATTATTCATGATCAATTAATACTCTTCGATCATAGCATCCTTCCATTCTTTCTTTTCTGCCACTTCTTCATAGTTGGAAGTTTCTTTATCAATGAAGTCACATAATAGGGCTACATAACCGAAGTAGGACCTGGTTCTTTTCCTTTCTCTATGTATCTCTTCTGTAGCCCCATATCTTTCTGCACCTTGGATAGCTTCCCGTACCCAAGCAGGTTTCCTCTTGTGAGGATTCTTCTGCTAAGGTGGATCTACAGGTTCTTGAGGTTCTTCTATTTCTCTATCTTCTTCTGGAATTGCTTCATTCATGATTGTGTCATGAATTCTGGGTACTTCTGCTTCTACAGGTTCTTCAGCAGGTTTCTTTCTGGATTTGTTGTAAGTTGAGTCTTTGTCGAATGTTACATCCCTGCTGATGTCGATATTCTTAAATCTTGGGAAGTATATTCTGTAAGCCTTAGAGATTTCAGAGTATCTCACAAATATACCCTTCCTTCCTGAAGGATCTAACTTTTTCCTCTTTTCTTTTGGAATGTGTATGTACACTAGACATCCAAATATTCTGAGATGACTGACTTTTGGTTTCTTTCCAAAAAATACTTCTTCAGGTGTCTTGTTCTCGAGTACTCTATGTGGAGTACGGTTCTATACATGCACAGCTGTTCTAGCCACTTCTGCCCATAGATGCATGGGAAGATATTGAACATGAAGCATTGCCCTTGCAGCTTCCATGATTGTTCTATTCTTTATTTTTGCAACCCCATTATGTTGTGGATTATATGGAGTGGTCAACTCCCTCTTAATCCCTGAATCTTTGCATAATTCCTTGAATTCATTTGATGTGAATTCTTTGCCATTGTCTAACCGAAAAATATTGATCTTCTTCTCTGTGTAGTTTTCGATCAAAGATTTCAATTCCTTGAACTTGCTAAATACTTCGTCTTTGTTCTTCATGAACTATATCCATGTATTCCTAGAAAAATCATCAATGAAAGAAACATAGTGTTAACAACCCTACCTAGCAGAGGTTCGAAAAGACCATAGTGAAGAAGGGGTAATGGTCGTTTATAATACTTTGGTTAAAATTTTTATGGTATAAAAGTATGGCAAGAGGCGAAAAACGATGAGTGATCAAAGGATCTAATGGTGCAGAGCGAAAAGATGGAGATCAACGGCCTGTATTGTGTCCGCTCTCTAAAAGATGCAAGAAGGATAAGTACATGCGGGATTTTGATGTAATATATGGATCAATGGTCGTCGATCCAGCTTGATGAGATATACAGTCTGTGTAAACTCCACCTTGTGAACCTGCACGTTTGTTAAACAAAGGAACCCAGCGGAATTGAGTACATTTCACTTGATCTGACGGCGGGGAAATAAAGACGGATTACATCAACGATCGTGGATGAATCCGGAGCGAAAACTTGCAAGTTTGATAAGACAAGGACCCTTGGCGGAATTGAGTACGTGCCTCTTGATCCGATGGTTGAGAAATAAAGGTGAAATAGATCAACGGTCAATGATAGATCTGGAATGGAAAGTTGCGCGGTAGTTAGAGGTAAATGGTGGTAGCAGAATAAAAACCATTGTACACGTGGTCGACCGTGGTGCGTTCCGGAGGCAAAAGTGGTTTGGTGGAAACCGCCAAAGGGAGCCTCCGGATTGGGGTCCTATAAAAGCATAGTTGACTTGTTCGGTGATTATTTTATTGGCGTCGGACGATTGAAAAATACCTGCGTGCTCGTCAACCTTCAACTGTCAATTTCGAACACACGCAGCCATGGTAACAAGTAAGGCTCAAACGCCCATAATTCATCTATCTGGTTACCATTATCGACTAAAATATGGACCAAGAAAAGGAATTGCAAGGGTCTGGTCATATTTTAGACGACTAGGAAGACTATCTAGTTGATAAAGACCGAGGGGTGTGTGACCCTTTCCTGTCCATAGGAAGTGTATCAGTCAGTAAAGAGAGGTTGTGGCAGTATAATTCATAGGGAAATGATGTCTTAAATGTCTGTAAATCCTTTTTATATTATTTTGTCGTCGAACAAACCCTGCATTTTCTTGAGTTCGCAGAATGGTGCACGGTTAATTATTCCCCTTCTCAAAGATTCATTGTAAGTCAGTCTACTTCTTGAATACTCTGTAAAATCAATGCCAAAATCGTCCGCAAAAACTTAAACCTGCCCGACAATTACCCTGACAACCGTGAACCTATAAATGAGTCTATTCTGCTGAATTGTACAAAAGTTGTATCACTGAAGTCCATTGCAAATTCCTGTCCAGTATTTTGAAAGAGGGTCAGTCATTAAACGGTCTTTTCCTACCTTAGCATGTTCATATTTTCAAAAATGAAGTTCAATTAGTGGTATCTTTGGTCTATCAAATCTTAGGTCTTGACGATGATTGTCACGTAAATGAAGTTATCCTTGGTTTTTTATTAAAAATAAGTTCGTTAGGTTCTGAGTCTTAGTAGGTCCCTGTGTTGAGTCTAGATGAATACTTGGCGGAAGAAATACATCTTCAGTTAAGTGAATTCCCAAAAGTCGGGTTCTTTAAATTTCAAACTTACTTGTTGAACATGTTGCTATGTTCAAATGTCACTGAATTACAGTTTTTGAGTACCATCTTCTCTTCTGATTTGCCCAAGCAGATCAACATGTTTGAGTTTGCCAATTCAATCATGTCAGAGATATATAAAATGTTGTTCGATGAAGTGTTGCCCCGTGTGCTAGAAGAGATGAAATGCCTGATGCAGTCCTCGCCTGAGGATCGAGTCGGAGACTGGTTCCTGTATAAAGATTGTACTTTTTTGAGGATATATGGATTCACTGGGGAACCTTATAGGTTACCCGCTTTCCTTACTCCAAGAATTTTTGCATTAGAATTCATGAGGCAAAGGTTGCACTCAGAGGAAGAACATTTTGGAGCCTTTAAAACATCTTCAAATATCAAATTCTCTCTCAAGGTTGGCTCTTTTATTTTCAAAAATAAAGGTGCCTTAGTGTTTATTGAAAAGTTATTGGGGAGCATGAAATTTCAAAAAGAGCCAAAGGCAAATTATGATCCTCACCATATAATTTACCTAAGGAAGCAGGCCAACAAAAACAAACCATTTGAACACCAGTTTATTGAAGAATTGAATGAAACAACAAATCTGTTGCAGTTTATGGAAACTCCAGGGTCCGATGGAGATGCAAGTACTTTACCAGTTACAGTATCACAAGTGACAGAGGGTCCTAATGTTTTGATTAAAAGGAGTCTGTCTGAAATTGAAAGCATGGAAGTGGATGAAGATGGGAAACACAAAAAGGCAAAATTGTTACAAGTTGGTGGAATTTCAAGTGAAGAGATTTCTGATGATTTCAAGAGAGTTGCTTTAGTCCCAACAAAATTTGTACAGGTAAATCAATTTTCTTTTAAAAGTGTAGACAGTTCAGAATCAAGCCCAATTTTCAAGTCCAAAGAGGAACTCAAGGCCAGTTATATGGAGAAGCGAAAGCAGTCTTTGGAAGAGACAAGGAATTTACTCCCACGGGTAAGGAGTTTAAGCAATCCAAAAACCTCCTTGATTTCTGCTCGAGATACAGAAAGAAATACCTTCAAATTGGCCATGGTTAATGATAAAAAGATGTCAGAGATGGAGATAAGGTTGGACAAGATTAGCATACCCGACAAAATACAGCTACACAAGCAAACAAGTGACATTATTTATTCAGATCTATTGCAAGCTATGATGACAATCAATAAGTTACAAATTTTGGTAGATAAGTTAGAGGTTCAAGTAAAACATGAAAAAGTTGAAAATAAGGCCAATGCGATTCAAATTAAAAAGCTACAAGCAGATATTATCAGTTCAGGGAATGAAAGAGACAACACCCAAGCAATCAGAAGAATGTTGGAAGAAAAGGACAACTCCCTCGAAGTTTTGAAGAAAAAGTTGAAGATTCCAAGCACTGAGCATGTTCAATCATCTGAGTTATTGACACTGCAAGAAGAGAAGGACCAGATCCACCAGGAGATGATGGAAAATAAAGGAAGAGCTGTCAAATTACAAGAGGAAAAATACAAGTGGGAAACGGAAAGGAGTGAGCTGATATCTCAAATCTCTCTGCTGAAAAAGGACCAAAATGATGAAAAGGAGATCATGGAGGAATTGATGAGTCAGACTCCCACTGATGAGGACCTGTCTATTGTAAATATTGAGAAACCATTAAATGACTTTTCTGCAGATGATTTGTTACTACCTATGTCCCAGGCCAGCCTAAAGGATGAAGAAATAAAGGAGTTAAAGGTGGAAAACGAGAAGATCAAGTCCGAGTTAGCCAAAGTAAGTGAGAGTAAAAATAAAATATTGCAAGATAGAAATCAGCTACAAAAGAAATTCAATGAACTGAAAGAAAGAAACATTGGGAAAGGTCCTCTCCAAGGGGCAAAGCACATCATTTGGGACACCTTATCTATAGAAATCACTAAATTTAGGCACCATCTGAACTTTATCGATGATCAAAGCATATTGATCAATTTGGCCCACCAAATACTAAAGTTAGTGAATGAAAATATGGAGAGAAGACCCCTTACCACAGCCCAGAACACATTGAATTTTTTAAATTCATTAACATACCAGAAATTACATGATATGGGAATAAAGGACAGAATATCAATAGTACTATGGGCTAAAAGGTTTATCCACAAGCACCATTTAATGAAGACGGTCCAGGACAAGACAGATGAAATGCTTTCATAGGTTAATAACTTCAAACAGGTTTTCAAAGAGCTATTTGAGGACAGCCTACCATCCTTTTGGGACAAGGAATTATGGATGTTTTCTCAGGAGCACTATCACAGCTTGTTAGTTCAAAGCCTCATGGATCATTCCAAATTTGATGATTTGGAAAAAGGCCTAACGGGGAAAGCTATTGTGGACAAATTGATAGAGGATTTTGAAATCTTACAAAAGTTCCTGATTATCAGTAAAGGATTGCCCAAGGTGTCATATGAAGCTTACATGGAGCTGGAATTGTCAATTCGAGAGATGATGGAATATGATACCCCAAGCGCGGAGCAATGGAAAGCTGTGGAAAGGTTCGGAAAGACAAAATACATCCTTCATACATGAGAACAGATGTCTCGCGTTGAGGAGCTGCTGGAATAGGCCTTGTACCAAGTTGATTTAATTTAATGATCTGTTAGGATTGAAGCTGTAGTTTATTCCTAGAAGTTAGGAATTTAGTTACAAGACTTTAATTAAGCCGGTCATTCAGTTATGAATCTTCTTGGAAGATGAATCATTTTATGTATATATTGGCATCTATTTTATTTGATGGGGGTTGGAACCGATCGTGTTGTTGAAGGTTTTGAAAGACATGTTATTTTTTGAATAGCAGAGCGAATGCATAAGAATTATCAGAGATTCCTGTGTCATTTCCATTGCAGTCTGTATTTCTTTCCTTATGTGATTGTGTTTTCCAGTGTAACACTTCATTCTGTTTTTCTTCATATCTGAAACAAAGTATTGGATGGTTAGAATTCATAATGTTTATGCTCTGATCATCATTTTGGATATTTTATACATTCTTCTACTAAAGTTAATATAGAACTCATCTTTGATGCTCTGTATTAATGGGTTGTTCATTGTCTCTTCTGTCTCACCTGAACTAAATGAATGACTATGATGAAATGGTTACCTTGCCTCTGATAAATCTCATGTATATGTCTTTGTGATATTTTTATTTTTATGTGACTCCATGCCCAATGGTTATGTGTTGTTTCAACCATCTATACAAATCTTTGGATGTTAGCTATATCTGGTCTCATTAAATTTGTATTGAGAGATCCCTCTCTGGAAGAAAAATGAGTTTCTTTCTAAAGTGGTTTTGTTGTTACCTTGGGATTTACCTTTACAACCTTGGGTACATTCTGAGTGCTAACAAACTGGCGCCGTTGCCGGGGAACGAAAGTGTGTATCTGCCCTGGGAGAATGACAGAGCTTGAAGAAATATTTCTGTGGGAAAACATGAATTTTATCGGTAAAAGAGGTTGTATATTTGCCCTGGCGACTCCATTGTATAACTTTTTCAGAACTTAAGGAGTCATTCTGGCTTCGAGAAGACACACGCGAGGTAACTTTGATACCGAAGTCTTGGAAAGTTTTGAAGACCCAGAAAAGATATTTAAAAGAAAAAATAAAGAAAAGTTAGGTTTTCCTTTGTTTGGTGCATCATCATCTCAAGATTCTCATATTGATCCAGAATGGGAAGTTAATGCTGGAAAAAGTTTGTTGAGAACTAAGTCTGAGTCTAACCTTAAGAATATTGAGTTTAATCCTCGAAGGTTAGAATCTTATTTGTCGGATTCTCTCTGGAGAGATTTACAACAAACCACGAAAGCTGAAACATTTACCTCTCAAAATACTCAAAACTCTTCAGTTCCTGTGAATCCACCTAGACCAATGGCAGCCAGATTTGCTCCCTTGCGTTTGCCTGCTTTATTACATGATCTCCCTCAAAATTATTCCCAAAGAATTTCTTTATTTGATGGAGAAGGTGACATAACCACAAAAAAGCATGTTGCTGAGTTCGAAGATTTCATTGACTTAGAAGAAGTTGATTATCCAGATGTTAAAATGCGGTTGTTTGCTCAAAGTTTGTCAGGTGAGGCAAAGAAATGGTTTAAAGATTTTCCTAATGGATCTATAATAAATTTTCAGGATTTTCAAAATGCATTTCTAGATAGGTGGGATGATAAACAAAACCCTTTGCAGCTCTTATCTCAGTATAACAGTCTCAAAAAAGGAGGTTTCGAATCTGTCCATGAATTTTCTAGCAGATTTATGAGGGTTTATAATTCCATTCCGGAGGATATAAAACCTTCTGCAGCCGCAACCAAATTGCACTATGCTGGAGCTTTTGATAATGATTTTGCATTTTCATTAAGGGAGAGAAAATCGGCAACTCTTGCGGCCATGTTTACAGATGCTCTAGAAGTAGAAGAAAATATGATGGCAAGTGGAAAGATGAAACATAGAGATATTGATAGAAGGAAAAAGGAAGAAAATTTGCCTTCTGCTTCTTCTTCTACTAATGATGTCAAATTTGAAATGATAAAGAGACGTAAGAAATCCAAGAAATCATGAGGAACAGCAAATTCATCCACCATTTTCGGAAAATTATGTCGCTGATGAAGAAGATCCCACTGAAAATGAGATTCGTCTTTTTGGAGAACAGGACTTAGAGATATATCTTACTGAGGAAGATCATAACATGTTTGGACAGGAAGATGGAAGTGAAGAATTTGACATGGAGACCGAGCAGTGTCAAAGGGGTTATTTACACACTATGGATGATGTGCAGAGAAAAATCAGACTGGGGAACAGGGATGTCCTCATAAATAAAGGAAAGGCAAACCCAAATCAGCCTTCCACTAGTTCTTTGAATGTAGAAAAGGGAAAAGAACTACAAAAAGAGTCTTTTGTAAATAAAGAGGTTGAAAATGATGTACAAAGGGATAAAATAATGAAGCAGGTGGCTCCGGTTGATGTGGAAAAAATTGGGTCTGGCTTCAATTTACAAAATGAACTTTCAAAGCTAAAAATCTCTGTTCCATTTAATGAGTTATTGAGAAACACTGAATACAGAAATACTATCACAAAAATGGTCAAAAATCAAGGAGAATGGAAATCTGACATTTTAGAGTTGAACGATGATAACCTTGCTATTTCGTTTGGGTCAAAAGTTGAAAATTTAGAAAGTGAAGAAGTCCCTCCTTTCTATTTGAGTTTAAATGTGCATGATAAGGTGGTCCACAATGCTATGCTAGACTCAGGGGCATCACATAACTTAATGCCGAAAGGAGTGGTAGAGAGTTTGGGATTAGAAGTAACAATACCTTATAAAGATTTGTACTCATTTGATTCTAAAAGAGTGAAATGCCTTGTTTTGATTAAAGATATGGTGGTAACCCTAAATAAATTGCCATCTAAAACTATAGTCATGGATGTGGTCGTGGCAGATATTCCACCTAAGTTCGGGGTACTGTTGTCAAGATCTTGGACTTCCAAGTTGAAAGGTAGTTTAAAGATGGATATGTCTTATGCTACAATTCCTATTCGAGATGGGAGCAGAAGATTATATAGTGAAAAAAGAACCCCTTATGTAGTGAGAAGTCAAGATAAACCTGAAATTCATCACATCTATGTTGTTGATACTGATTTGGGGCCTTCCATTTTCTTTAATGATGTTGTTCCACATGGTGTAGAAGAGGCATTGTAGAAGAAGTTTGAGAAGAATAAGGAAAAGGAAGTGCTAGAGCAGGATGCTTTGGAAGCGAAGCAAAAAAGGGAAGGCCAATGGATTATGTACTTTGACGGATCTGCTACAAAAATAGGTGCTGGAGCCGGTGTGTATATAATTTCTCCTATTTAGGATTTCAAAGCTTTATCATATAAATTAACATTTGAGTGCACAAATAATGTGGCAGAATATGAAGCTTTGTTACTGGGATTGCATGCTTTGAAAGATTTGGGAGCTCAAAAAATAAGAGTCTTGGGGGATTCAGAGTTGGTGATAAATCAGGTAAATGAAAGCTATCAAACCAGTCATCCTCGGATGAGGGCTTATAGAAATGAAGTATGGGATATGTTGGGAAACTTCTTTACAGAACATACAATTCAGGTAGTTCCCCGACATGAAAATTTGGTAGCTGATTCTTTAGCTGTGGCCGCCGAAAAATTTGAAACCCCTGTTGCTGGTCAGAGGGAGTACCAGGTGGAAATTGTGAATAGAACCTCTATTCTTGATAATTCTAAATATTGGCAGGTGTTCGAAGATGACATGTAGATCAGGAGGTTCTTAGAACTCTCAGGAGAATTTGTGAATACTCCTATCGACACCAAGAATGACAATGACATGAGTATTCAAGATGAGGGAGAGCTTGAGAAAGAAGGGAACGGTGCCAAAAAGTTAAACGGGACCTTAGGAGGTAAGGATATTATCCAGTTAAAAAATAATTTCATACCAAGAGGGCTAATTCCGTTAGAAAATTTTTTTGATCAAAATGATGTTGCCAAAAATCCAAAAGTAAAGCCTGTTGAGGATGTTGTTGAAAATAGGAATATTGGCACTGAAGAGAATCCTAAGGTTATAAAATTATCCAATAAATTGCCTGAAAAGGAAAAAGAAGAGTATGTGAAATTAATGAAAAAGTATACAGATGTATTTGCTTAGAGTTATGAAGACCTGAAGGAGTATGATACATCTATCATACAGCATACTATTCCTATAAATCCTGGAGAGAAACCTTTCAAGCAGAAGCTCAGAAGGATAAACCCTAAGTTGCTCCCTATTATTGAGAAGGAAATTAAAAATTTATTTGATGCCAAGATCATTATCACTCTGAGGTTTTCAAAGTGCGTTGCAAACCTTGTTCCTGTTAGAAAGAAGAATGGAGAAATAAGATTGTGTATAGATTTTCAGAATTTAAACAATGTTTCTATGAAGGATAATTATCCTTTGCCAAAGATGGACCATATATTGCAGAAAGTGGTTGGGGCTGAAATAATTTCAATGTTGGATGGTTTTTATGGCTATAATTAGATCAAAGTATTACCTGAAGATCAAGAAAAAACTGCTTTCACTACACCTTGGGGCACCTTTATGTATGCAAAGATGCCTTTTGGCTTGATGAATGCAGGAGCTACTTTTCAGTGAGCTATGGACATTGCTTTTGCAGGGGAAATTGGGAATTTTGTGGTGATATACATGGATGATATCACAGTCTATTCAAAATCTGAAAAAGAGCATCTACGTCATTTGGAGAAATTTTTCATGAAATGTAGGAAGTTTGTCATATCATTGAATCCAAAGAAGTCCAATTTTGCATTGGAAGAAGGAAAGTTGTTGGGCCATATAATATCAAAGGATGGAATAAAAATTGATCCTGAAAGGGTGAGTGCCATTCTGAAAGTGGGTGAACCCAGGAGTAAAAAGGAGAGACAATCATTCTTGGGGCAGGTAAATTTTTTGAGAAGGTTTGTGCCAAGTTTTGCTGAAATCTTAATGAATATCACAAATATGTTGAAGAAAGGTCACGAGATAAAATGGAATGCTGAAGCTAGAAAGTCTTTTTAGGAAATCAAAAAAGCAATATCAGAGGCTCCTGTGTTGGTGAGCCCATATTTTACCAAATACTTCTCAGTATTTTCATATGCTTCAGAATATACTATAGCAGCAGTTCTATTACAGAAAAATGATGAGAATTTGGAACAACCCATAGCATTTTTTAGCAAAATGTTAAGGGATGGAGAATTGAAATATGAAATTATGGAGAAACAATCTTATGCTTTGGTCAAAGCATTGAAGGACTTCAGAGTGTATATTCTACATTCACATATAATTGCACATCTTCCAACTGCTGCAGTAAAAGGAATCTTGACACAACCAGATCCAGAAGGTAGAAGAGCAAAATGGATTGCTACATTATTGGAGTATGATATCGAAATAAAGCCCACCAAGTTGATTAAAGGACAAGGATTAGCTAAAATGATGGCTAATTCAAATTGTGAAGCTTTGCAAATTAATTTCTTATCTCACCAAGCTAATCAGTTAGATATAGAAGTGGAAGTAATGGCTGATTTTGTGGCTTCTCCATGGTATTCTGATATTGTATATGTCCTTCGAAATTTACAAACACCAGAGGGATTGAGTAAGTCAAGAGCCCGATCCATAAAATTGAAAGCTGCCAAATTTTGTATTCTAAATCAATATCTTTATTGGAAAGACCCAAAGGAGTGTTGCTGAATTGTCTTTTGGAAAATGAAGCTCAGCATACAGTCAAAGAATTTCATAAGGGAGATTGTGGGGGACATCATTCTTGGAAAGTGACTGCAAACAAAATTCTAAGAGCAGGCTATTATTGGCCTACATTATTTTTAGATGTGTATAAAGAAACAAGTAAGTGTCATCAATGCCAAATTTTCGATGGAAAGAGGAAAGTGCTTCCTCTCCCTTTGAATCCGATAACAGTAGAAGCTCCTTTCCAGCAGTGGGGTTTGGATTTTATTGGCGAAATAAACCCCAATTCATCAGGACAACACAAATGGATTTTGACAGCTACAGATTATTTTACAAAATGGATTGAAGCTATCCCAACTAGAAGAGCCACGGAGAATGTAATCATGGATTTTCTTGAGGAAATAATATTGGCTCGATTCGGGTGCCCCAGAAGAATAGTAACAGACAATGCAGCTGCGTTCAAATACAAGAAAATGATTGATTTATGTCACAAGTATCATATAAGCCTCAATCACTCAACTGCCTATTATCCACAGGGAAATGGGTTAGTTGAATCTTCGAATAAGAGCTTAGTAAGGATCATCAGGAAGCTGTTGGGAGATAATAAAAGGTCTTGGCATACCAAGCTCAAGTATGCTCTCTGGACTGACAAGATTAGTACCAAGAGGGGGATTGGCATGTCCTCGTTCCAACTGGTGTACGGATCTGAAGTCATTTTTCCAGCATCGTTAGGAGTTCCAGTTATGAGATATTTCCAAGATCAGCAAGAAGAACCTAGTCACATGCAACGAAGGATAAACTAGATTATTGAACTGGAAGAACGAAGGAGTAAGGCTTATGACAAGGTGCAGTTACATCAAGAAAAAATGAAAAATACCTTTGACAAAATAATCAAAGAAGAATAATTCCAGATTGATGATTTGGTCTTAAAGTGGGATGCTCCTAAAGAAGACAAACATGGGAAATTTGATCATATGTGGGTAGGTCCTTATGTTGTTGCCGGTTACAGAGGGAAAAATGCATTTCTGCTGGAATATCCGAATGAGGTTCCTCTGGATAGTAACCCCGTCAATGGAAGGTATCTGAAACATTAATTGTCCTAAGGAGGAGGGTAAAATTTGTATTATAGCCTGTAAATACTTATTTCTCTTTACAAAGTCAACATGAATGGTAAGCCAAATGTATTTGAAGCCCGTAGTGAAGGCCCTAAGATTCAAGAGGCATGCTTTTCCTTTCTAAAACAAAAAAAACAAAAAATATATCTACGAAAAACAAAAGATGAGTTTTCTAGAAGTTATTGTGAAAAATAAAAAAACAAGCACCTGGTCTACGAGTTCTTTGATACCTCGCGGGGAGGATATCATCCCCAGATGGAGCCAGTTGTTAACAACCCTACCTAGAATAGTTTTAAAAAGACCATAGTGAAGAAGGGGTAATGGCCGTTTATAATACTTTGGTTAAAATTTTTATGGTATAAAAGTATGGCAAGAGGTGAAAAATGATGAGTGATCAAAGGATCTAACGGTGCGGAGTGAAAAGATGGAGATAAACGGCCTGTATTGTGTCCGCTCTCTAAAAGATGCAAGAAGGATAAGTACGTGTGGGCGTTTGATGCAATATATGGATCAACGGTCATCGATCCAGCTTAATGAGATCTACGGTCTGTGTAAACTCCGCCTTGTGAACCTGCACGTTTGTTAAACAAAGGAACCCAGCAGAATCAATTACGTGTCACTTGATATGATGGCAGGAAATAAAGACGGATTACATCGATGATCATGGATGAATCCGGAGTGGAAACTTGCAAGTTTGATAAGACAAGGACCCTCGACGGAATTGAGTACATGCCGCTTGATCCGATGGCTGAGAAATAAAGGTGAAATAGATCGACGGTCAATGATAGATCCGAAACGGAAAGTTGCGCGGTAGTTGGAGGTAAAGGGCGGTAGCGGAATAAAAACCATTCTACACGTGGTCGACCATGGTGCATTCCGGAGGCAAAAGTGGTTTGGTGGAAACCGCCAAAGGGAGCCTCCGGAGTGGGGTCCTATAAAAGCATAGTTGACTTGTTCGGTGATTATTTTATTGGCGCTGTACGATTGAAAAAGACCTGCGTGCTCGTCAACCTTCAACTGTCAATTTCAAACACACGCAGCCACGGTAACAAGTAAGGCTCAAACGCCCATAATTCATCTATCTGGTTACCATTATCAACTGAAATATGGACCAAGAAAAGGAATTGCAAGGGTCTGGTCGTATTTTAGATGATCGGGAAGACTATCTGGTTGATAGAGACCGAGGGGTGTGTGACCCTTTCCTGTCCATAGGAAGTGTATCAATCAGTAAAGAGAGGTTGTGGCAGTATAATTCACAGGGCAATGATGTCTTAAATGTCTGTAAATCCTTTTTATATTATTTTGCCGTCGAACAAACCCTGCATTTTCCTGAGTTCGTAGAATGGTGCGCGGTTAATTATTCCCCTTCTCAAAGAGTCATTGTAAGTCAGTCTACTTCTCGAATACTCTGTAAAATCAATGCTAAATCCGTCCGTGAAAACTTAAACCTGCCTGACAGTTACCCTGACAACCGTGAACCTGTAAATGACTCTATTCTTGCTGAATTGTACAAAAGTTGTATCACTGAAGTCCGTTGCAAATTCCTGTCCAGTATTTGGAAAGAGGGTCAGTCATTAGACGGTATTTTCCTACCTTACGATGTTCATATTTTCAAAAATGAAGTTCATGTAGTGGTATCTTTGGTCTGTCAAATCTTAGGTCTTGACTATGATTGTCACGTAAATGAAGTTATCCTTGGTTTTTTATTAAAAATAAGTTCATTAGGTTCTGAGTCTCAGTTGGTCCCTGTGTTGAGTCTAGATGAATACTTGGTGGAAGCAATACATCTTCAGTTAAGTGAATTCCCAAAAGTCAGGTTCTTTAAATTTCAAACTTACTTGTTGAACATGTTGCTATGTTCAAATGTCACTGAATTACAGTTTTTGAGTACCATCTTCTCTTCTGATTTGCCCAAGCAGATCAACATGTTTGAGTTTGCCAATTCAATCATGTCAGAGATATATAAAATTTTGTTCTATGAAGTGTTGCCCTGTGTGCTAGAAGAGATTAAATGCCTGATGCAGTCCTCGCCTGAGGATCGAGTCAGAGACTGGTTCCTGTTTAAAGATTGTACTATTTTGAGGATATATGGATTCACTGGGGAACCTTATAGGTTACCCGCTTTCCTTACTCCGAGAATTTTTGCATTAGAATTCATGAGGCAAAGGTTGCACTCAGAGGAAGAACATTTTGGAGCCTTTAAAAAATCTTCAAATATCAAATTCCCTCTCAACGTTGGCTCTTTTATTTTCAAAAATAAAGGTGCCTTAGTGTTTATTGAAAAGTTATTGGGGAGCATGGAATTTCAAAAAGATCCAAAGGAAAATTATGATCCTCACCATATAATTTCCCTGAGGAAGCAGGCCAACAAAAACAAACCATTTGAACACCAGTTTATTGAAGAATTGAATGAAACAACAAATCTGTTGCAGTTTATGGAAACTCCAGGGTCCGATGGAGATGCAAGTACTTTACCAGTTACAGTATCACAAGTGACAGAGGGTCCTAATGTTTTGATTAAGAGGAGTTTGTCTGAAATTGAAAGCATGGAAGTGGATGAAGATGGGACACACAAAAAGGCAAAATTGTTACAAGTTGGTGGAATTTCAAGTGAAGAGATTTCTGATGATTTCAAGAGAGTTGCTTTAGTCCCAACAAAATTTGTACAGGTAAATCAATTTTCTTTTAAAAGTGTAGACAGTTCAGAATCAAGCCCAATTTTCAAGTCCAAAGAGGAACTCAAGGCCAGTTATATGGAGAAGCGAAAGCAGTCTCTGGAAGAGACAAGGAATTTACTCCCACGGGTAAGGAGTTTAAGCAATCCAAAAACCTCCTTGATTTCTACTCGAGATATAGAAATAAATACCTTCAAATTGGCCATGGTTAATGATAAAAAGATGTCAGAGATGGAGATAAGGTTGGACAAGATTAGCGTACCCGACAAAATACAGCTACACAAGAAAACAAGTGACATTACTTATTCAGATCTATTGCAAGCTATGATGAGAATCAATAAGCTAGAAATTTTGGTAGATAAGTTAGAGGTTCAAGTAAAACATGAAAAAGTTGAAAATAAGGCCAATGCCATTCAAATTAAAAAGCTACAAGCAGATATTATCAGTTCAGGGAATGAAAGAGACAACACCCAAGCAATCAGAAGAATGCTGGAAGAAAAGGACAACGCCCTCCAAGTTTTGAAGAAAAAGTTGAAGATCCCAAGCACTGAGCATGTTCAATCATCTGAGTTATTGACACTGCAAGAAGAGAAGGACCAGATCCACCAGGAGATGATGGAACAAAAAGGAAGAGCTATCAAATTACAAGAGGAAAAAGACAAATGGGAAACTGAAAGGAGTGAGCTGATATCTCAAATCTCTCTGCTGAAAAAGGACCAAAATGATGAAAAGGAGATCATGGAGGAATTGATGAGTCAGACTCCCACTGATGAGGACCTGTCTATTGTAAATATTGAGAAACCATTAAATGACTTTTCTGCAGATGATTTGTTACTACCTATGTCCCAGGTCAGCCTAAAGGATGAAGAAATAAAGGAGTTAAAGGTGGAAAACGACAAGATCAAGTCCGAGTTAGCCAAAGTAAGTGAGAGTAAAAATAAAATATTGCAAGACAGAAATCAGCTACAAAAGAAATTCAATGAACTAAAAGAAAGAAACATTGGGAAAGGTCCTCTCCAAGGGGAAAAGCACATCATTTGGGACACCTTATCTATAGAAATCACTAAATTCAGGCACCATCTGAACTTTATCAATGATCAAAGCATATTGATCAATTTGGCCCACCAAAGACTAAAGTTAGTGAAAGAAAATATGGAGAGAAGACCCCTTACCACAGCCCAGAACACATTGAATTTTTTAAATTCATTAACATACCAGAAATTACATGATATGGTAATAAAGGATAGAATATCAATAGTACTATGGGCTAAAAGGTTTATCCACAAGCACCATTTAATGAAGACGGTCCAGGAGAAGACAGATGAAATGCTTTCACAGGTTAATAACTTCAAACAGGTTTTCAAAGAGCTATTTGAGTACGGCCTACCATCCTTTTGGGATGAGGAAGGACAGATGTTTTCTCAGGAGCACTATCACAGCTTGTTAGTTCAAAGCCGCATGGATCATTCCAAATTTGATGATTTGGAAAAAGGCCTAACGGGGAAAGCTATTGTGGACAAATTGACAGAGGATTTCGAAATATTACAAAAGTTCCTGATTATCAGGAAAGGATTGCCCAAGGTGTCATATGAAGATTACATAGAGATGGAAGTGTCAATTCGAGAGATGATGGAATATGATACCCCGAGCGCGGAGCAATGGAAAGCCGTGGAAAGGTTCGGAAAGACAAAATACATCCTTCATTCATGAGAATATATGTCCCGCGTTGAGGAGCTGCTGGAATAGGCCTTGTACCAAGTTGATTTAATTTAATGATCTGTTAGGATTGAAGCTGTAGTTTATTCCTAGAAGTTAGGAATTTAGTTACAAGAATTTAATTAAGCCGGTCATTCAGTTATGAATTTTCTTGGAAGATGAATCATTTTATGTATATATTTGCATCTATTTTATTTGATGGGGGTTGGAACCCATCGTGTTGTTGAAGGTTTTGAAAGACATATTATTTTTTGAATAACAAAGTGAATGCATAAGAATTATCAGAGATTCCTGTGTCATTTCCATTGCAGTCCGTATTTCTTTCCTTATGTGATTGTGTTTTCCAGTGTAACACTTCATTCTGTTTTTCTTCATATCTGAAACACAGTATTGGATGGTTAGAATTCATAATGTTTATGCTCTGATCATCGTTTTGGATATTTTATACATTCTTCTACTAAAGTTAATATAGAACTCATCTTTGATGCTCTGTATTAATGGGTTGTTCATTGTCTCTTCTGTCTCACCTGAACTAAATGAATGACTATGATGAAATGGTTACCTTGCCTTTGATAAATCTCATGTATATGTATTTGTGATATTTTTATTTTTATATGACTCCATGCCCAATGGTTATGTGTTGTTTCAACCATCTATACAAATCTTTAGATGTTAGCTATATCTGGTCTCGTTAAATCTGTATTGAGAGATCCCTCTCTGGAAGAAAAACTAGTTTCTTTCTAAAGTGGTTTTGTTGTTACCTTGGGATTTACCTTTACAACCTTGGGTACATTCTGAGTGCTAACACATAGTATACATACCTGCTTAATGAACTGGATGACATCGGACTGCATACATTGGAGTGAATGATTTCCTAGATTCCTTTAGCCTTGCTTTCGCTACTTGGAAATGTCTTCTTTGTGTTCTTTCCTTTCGCACATCCCTTGCATACTCCTTCATGTTTTTCTTGTATTTCTGGAAGACCTTCAACAACTTTTCTTGCAAGTGGTATTTCCCTATAGTGTACATGTGCAAGCCTTCTATTCCTCCCTTTTGTTCTCTAATTACTACTGCATCATCAAATGTCTTTCCTTTTGGCCACATGATGACTTGGCCATCTATAAATGCAAATCTTATACCTTTTGCATCTAATGCAGAGATGGAGAGAAGGTTCTTCTTTAGTCATGGTACAAATAGGGCATCCTTCATTTTCATAGACTTTCCAGAGTCTAATTTGTAGGAGGATTCTCCACTACCTTTTATTGGATACTGGTAGTCATCCCCAAGTTTCAACTTGTGGGGTGATTCATGTTCTGATAGTTTCACAAATGATCTTTTGAATCTTGTCATGTTTTTGGAAGCCCCACTGTCTATAAGCCAATCATTGCTTCCATGTGTGATGTTTCCTGTGAGAGTGGAAATCAAAACATATTCTTCATCACTTGAAGAATCATCACTTTCTTGTTTGATTCTCTTCTGGGAAGGCTCATCATCTTCTGCAAAATGAGCATGATGTTTTTCTTGTTTCCCTTCCTCTTGTGAGATCTATATTTGTTTCTAGGACAATATCTTGCAAGGTGTCTTCTTTCATCACATGTAAAGAAAATGTACTTAGACAAATCTTTGTTAGAATTTCTAGTGTTTTTATTTTGGTGTGAGTGCTTACGTTTGTGATGGTCTATTCTGCTTTTCTTGGATTGTATTGTGAGAGCTTGATCTTCACTTCCCATCTTTTCTTCTTGAGCTGATATTTGAGCTTCTTCTTGTGAGCATTCCTCCCACATTCTACTAAACTTGACTAGCTTCTTTTTGGCACAGATCCCTTGAATGAAAGAGTCCCATGCCCTAGGGAGACCATTCAAGGTGGCCATCACAATTTCTGCATTCTCTACTTCTTCATCTACCGCTTCCAGCTGTTCCTTGATCTGAGAGACCCTTGTAAAGTAATACTGGATGGTCTCCACATTCTAGATCTTTACATTCTTCAATTGGTTTCTTAGAGTCATCTTTCGGTTTATGTTCTTCCCTTCAAATATCTTGGTCAGGGAATCAAACATCTCTTTAGGTGTCTTTAGGGAGGACACCTGTGGTATGAGGTGATCCTTGATTGAATCAGCCATAATCCTCTTAGCCATGACTAATTTATTCTTATGTAAGGCCTTAGCCTCATCTCCCTCTAGAACTGGAACCTCTTTATTGATGTAAGAGTCCAACTCATTTTCTTCGAGGACCAAAGAGATCCTATACTTCCAAGCTCGGAAGTTATCAGCTCCCTCAAGATTTTCATCAAGCTTGGTATGATGAGACATCTTTAACAGAGAACCTCAAATGGAAAAGAAAAATATTTAGATCTTACCAGGTTAATATGTCGGAACTGGATCTGGAGCTGAATTTCTGCAGAGCTGGTTTTCTGGTTCAGGAGAAGATTAGGGTTTGACTTTCCCAGAGTTCTACCCAACCAAAAACTTTGATCTTGATATCTAAACTTCGGTTTTGGGGAGGAGATCAATCCAGGCCTGGGCTCACTCAAAAATTCCACTTATGTGGAAAGCCCTAATTTTCGGCAGAAATTTCGGGTCAAAAACTGAAAATGCTTAGAACCAAATTCTTCTTCGACAGAAAGATGCGCCCTAGAGAGGAGAGTCATCCTAGCCTCCTTTTGCTGAAAATATGTGGAGAGAGATCCAAAAAGTAGGAAGCCCTAGCTTCAGCAGCTGCATAGTGTCTTCTTATCAGGTTAGCTCTTATACCATGTTAGATTTTTAACATTTAAGCTATATGATCTTAGGATCTTATCTGAGAGAATAACAAGCACGACAATCAAACACAAGAGATAATGAAAACAAATATTTTCCTTGGGGAAACCATAAAGGAGAAAACCCTGCAACTTCCTCAGAGATAGAATCAGCACCAAAAGTAAAACCCAAAGACAATAAGATGATCTCCCAACAGCAGTAGTCTCTCTCTCTCTTGTCCCAACTTCTTCTCTATCTCAGTTATGTGCTACAACTAAGTGCGAGTGAATGTGTGTTAAATAGAGATGCTCCCTCTCTATTTATACTAATTCCCGACTTGACAATAACTTACTAGGGCCGACTTCTCTAGGAGAGTCTAATAACTCTAGGGCCCGACAACTACAGGGACTTTAACCCTTAATCAATAAAGAGGGTTATACTCTATGACTTTACATGACTTGTTTACATTATTAAATCTCCCGATTGGAACATTGGGGGCATGACATGACTCAATTACATTATAGATACTTCCTAGAATAAACATCAGGGTACAATACATAAGATATACATACAATACATAAGATATACAAGTGAATACTTTCCGAAGTTACAACTACATCAACAACATTGCGTCTCAAAGATCAACTTCCACCCGCCGTTGAATCGACTTCTTCTTTTTCTTTGTCTTGTCGTTGTTGTGGCTTAATTTTCATCTTCCACCCGCCATTGCGAAAGATTCTTCATCTTCCAAGCTCCGCAATGTCTCGTTGTCTCTTTATTTGTTATTTTTCCGTCGTTGCGGAATTATTTGCCACTTCTAGCTGCTATATCGACTCGGACTTAGGCTTTCACCCAGCGACTCCATGCTTGGGAAATTTCTGGAATTCCCTCCACCTTGGCGACAAATTTAACTTGCACCCATCATTGTGGCTCTGCTTCGGTAAAATTAGCTGCTACTGCGGCTCCGCTTCACGTTTCTCAGCCGCCACACAGAGAAGAGTTTTCACACTTAGTGATTTCCAAAAATTCTTTCTGATGCCCTGTCCTCAACAGAGGTTATCCCACCTCTGTTTGCTGCTTTTCTTGGCCCATAAAGGCCCACTGCTGCAACTTGGATGCTCTGATACCAATATGTCGTGTCCCCACCCCTCTAACCGGTGAAGAGGACGTGACTAATTGCTATGAAGCCGGGAAAACTAAGCCCCATGAATGCAATATAAAATGGAATGAAATAAAAGCATACATAGATGCATAAATGATTATCAAACAATAGAAGCACATTCATTAATTCATAGCATTTAACATGTTCATATGGATTTGTAAAAAAAACACAGTTGCAATGATTTAAACACAAGAATACTTATCTTAGAAGAAGCTTGTCCCGCAACTAGCTATGTCGCTGAAATGTTCCACCTAACCATAGGCCAATGTTCTCGTCAATCACTCAGCAACACTGCCACCCCTGAGTTGGGCATGATTCCACAAGGAATAAAGGGAAACTAGCAAGCTCACATGTAACCAAGGATACACAGCTCAGCCAAGCCAACACGGTTGGGTTTATCAGGCTATCGGGAGCTGGAAAGACTGACCGCTAAGCTAGTGAGCTCAATCCAATAGTTATGGACACCTGCACCAGAACTAGCTTGGCTTCTAAAACATCCACACACACCCAACACAAGGAAGCATCCCCTTCTACGTTGTACAGTCCCTCTGGTTGTGTCCTCCCTTCCAGTGCTATTCAGGGGGTGCAAAGAAGAAAGCCCGCCCTCTAGCTCTGTCTGTGAGGCTCTTGCACACACTAGGTTTGTCAAGTAGTCTCAGACCCCATTTCCATTCCTAATTCAACTCAGTCCAAATCCAAAATATGCACCAACAACACAATACAATTTTGGGGTTGGAGGAAAAATAGTTCCAGCAACAAAACGAATTTCCAGAATGGGTAAAAATGGTTGTTTAGAAGCAATTCGATTTCCAGAGACGTTTTGGCCCTAACGTGGCCAAAACGGGCTCAATAACACCCAAAATCGTGGGTCTACTCTCCCACTCACTAGGCATTTCCAGCTTGGAAACAATGGAGAAAAATGCAGCAAAACATGGGGAAGGAAACTCAGCCATTGATAATCACCAAAAATGATTTCTTAGCCTGAGCAAAGTGAGGTAACAACCAAAAACATGAATGGTTTCACACAAAGGAAGTTCTGAATGCCTAAGAGAGCTCACGTGAAGGAAAACTTGAAAACGTGGAAGCATGATAGAATGGCCTACGTTTTTTGGTTTTTGCTTTCCCAAGGAGTCAAAACGCGTTTCCCAACAACTGATGGCTTCTCCAATTCAAATTTGGGTTGTCATACCTTGCCCATCCCATGCAATAACCAACCCAACCAATTTCTGGCAGTAATAAATGATTGGGTGAATGAGACNTCTCCTTCTGACATTTGGCTTTTCCCCATTGGCCCAAAGATTAAATACCCCCCCCCTTATCCTTAGGAAATCATGCCCCTTCTCATTATTGGTGCATTGACATAGCTGCTTGTGGGTTTTTAGTTAACTACATGTTTACATGATGATTTAAAATCATAATGTGCATGGATAGCACAAAATACAATCGGCACTGATTTAATCGCCGGAACATAAAACGATAAATCGATGGTGGGGATTTTTACTATAGCCCACACCATGATTAATTACAATATATACATCATATACATTTAATTCAAACGGGGTCAAAACCGGGGTGTTACATAAACTAGAAGCCTTACAAAAAAGTTTTAGTAAACCTTGCATGAAACTCCAATATTCCATGGACCCTCTACCATCCATGAAAACATCGTCGATGAATAAGTGAGAGATTAAAACATATCTTGCAATATTGATGCCTATGAAATTCTTATGATCCCCCGCATCTCGGATTTGGAGGCTTAATCCTTCAATGGAAAGAATAAACAAATAGGGGGAAAGCGGACACCCCTGTCTTAAACCACTGCTCCCTTTGAAGAAAGTCGTCAAAGCCCCATTAATTAGCACTGCAAATCTAACAGATGTAATACAGGCCATGATCCATTCAACAATATCAAAAGACAACCTAATATGAATGAGGATTAGTTGCATAAACGACCAATCCAATATATCATAAGCTTTATGAAGGTCCAGTTTTAAAAAAAAAGCACTCTTTCTTTGAATTTTAACAAAATGGAGACATTCTTGGACAATTCCCACAACATCTATAATATTCCTACCTGGTAAAAAGGAAAATTGCTCATCAGAGATGTACTTACTCAGAAATGGGTTCAATCTTTTAGCGATAATTTTAGACATAAGCTTATATAGAAATTTGCAGAGCGAGATAGGATGATAATTCCAAAAATTAACAGGTTAGTCCTTTTTAGGGATAATAGTTAGAAAGTTTGAATTCGAGGATTCATTAACCTTTCCTTGACTGCAACATTCATCAATAGAATCAGTTATCTCTTGACCAAATAAATAAAAAAAGTTCCTGAAAAAATATATCGTCCAGCCATTCGGCCCAGGTCTTTTGTCTTTGGCAAACAACCTCAAAGTGGACTTACCCTCCTCCACTAAGACAGCCCAACCAATAACCTGACAATCATCCTCCTCGAACATCCGAGGGTATTTTTTAACAATAGATAGTTGGCTTTCTATATTGAGAACCGAATATTGGGAGTAAAGCTTTTTAAAAAAATCAACAACCTCCTTGCGTATGGAATTATGATCATGACAAAGCTCACCCGTCTCCTTACAAATTTCCCACACTGAATTATACATTCGTCTTTGATTGGTATGTATGTGGAAAAATTTAGAATTATTATCTCCTACTAGTAGCCACATAACCCTACTCTTTTGATGCAGGTTTTCCTCCATTTTTTTTAGAATATACCCCCTTTTCGACTCCAAGGCAATCAACTTTTCTCTTCTATCAGAGGAAAAAAATGATCATCCACAAAAAAAGACAAATATTGAATATTCGCCTCGGTCTCTTCCAATTCTATCTGGATCTTAGCTTTCTTAGACTTTTCCCATGCCTGTTTAACTTAGCTGTCAGACCAAACATAATCGACAGATAAGTGAACTCAAATAATTTTTTCCAATGCTCTTTGAGAAAGTCACGAAAAGACAGATCCTCCATCCATACTGGATTAAAATTAAAAGGAAATTTCACCCATTCTTTCTCAAAATCAACTTGATGAATAACAACCTTGTGGTTTGAAATACCAACAGAATAATTCCACGATCTATACTTGCCAAAACCCCCACAGAGGTCTTTAGAGAGAAATAAATGATCAAGCCTTTTTTCCAGACCCGCATCCCCAAAACGACCGTTAGACCAAGAGGGAGTCAACACATGAGGGACAACATTAACCAGATTATGGCGATCAAAATTTGATTTAAAGAAATCAACAAGGGGATCAGTGGCCCTTCTAGCACCCTAAACCTCATCCAATGACATAGTAAAATTGAAATCATATGCCAAAATCAATGAATTATTAGCCAAAATATCCAAAGAAAAGACTTTTTCCAAGAAAACCTTTGGTTTTTACAGGGAGCATAGATGTTTAAGATTCTTAGCAGCTTTGGATACCCCAAGTCAAAGGCACCCTAAACCTCATCCAATGACATAGTAAAATTGAAATCACATGCGAAAATCAATGAATTATTAGCCAAAATATCCAAAGAAAAGACTTTTTCCAAGAAAACCTTTGGTTTTTACAGGGAGCATAGATGTTTAAGATTCTTAGCATCTTTGGATACCCCAAGTCAAATAACCTTCAATCAGAATACCCGCCATAGTGATAAATAATTTAAAATCCGCCACCCGAGGATTCCAAGCCACCAACGTGCCGCCTGATAACCCAGAGGAATCCCAGGCGGATACTTTCCAATCAAGTTTAAGTTTTAGAAAATACTCACACGTCGTGCCTACATCCGTCATAGTTTCTTGAACAAGAATCACCCCCGGTTTTACTTTGTCCAAAAAATCATTTATGACATCTCTTTTAGGGTTGTTGCCTAGCCCTCTGACGTTAAAGGAGACAAAGTTAATTTCAAACCCTCCTCAAGGGCTGCTGAATATCTAAGAGCTGAGACAGGAACAATTGAATCACCAACAAAAACTCTAGGAAAACCTTTTTTGAAAAGAGAGCAAACCCTAGGGTTTTGGAACAAAGCATCCTCCCTAGAATTCAAGACCCCTTTCTCCTTTTTAGAATTACCCATTTTCTTATGTTTTCTATTAGACACATTGACATTCCTAAAGGAGGAGATCGACACAGAATCAAGTCCATTCAAAACATTAGAAAAAACCACCAACGGTTTTGGAGATTCCTTAGGTACAAAGCCCTTAGGGACAGACAGAACCGGAGAAACCAACCCATTCACTGGAGAAGAGGATATGAAAATATCAAGATTTACCCCAGCCGCACGGGCTAAAGGAGGGAAATAATCTGGACTAAATAGAGGGTCGTCTACAACTTACTCAACTCCAGCGACCGTAGACACATCAACCATATCCCTAGACTCAGGATGCAAATCCAACCCAACCAAAACCTTTGGTTTATTACCCAACAAATTCGAGGTAACCGCCTCACTTGACCCCATCTTCACAAAGTCATAGATCGAGAGAAAACCTAACAGTTCATCCACATACATAAACTTCAAAGGGGTAGGGACAGTGTTTGTGAACTTACCAACGGGGGAAAACGTCGATTCAAAATCCAGAGGTAACGGGAAGGAGAGGCCATCCACCAAATCCATAGCTTTTGAAGGGCCCGAGTCCATCACACAAAACCACACTAATCCTTAGAGTGACCCGTCTTCCAACATTTATGGCACCGAAAAGGTACCCGCCAATAATCGAGTTTCTGTAGGAAAAAAATCTCCTTCCCAGATCACTTCAAGCTCCTCCGGAAAACCATTTTCCATCTCGATTTCTACCAAAACTCGTGGAGCTTTACGCTCGAAACCCACCAGGTGCTCCTCTTCAATATGAATGAACTTACCGATCGAATTCGTAACTGCACGAAACCCTTTTAAGTTACAACAGAAAAGGGGAAAACCGGGTAAAATAACCCACAAGTGTTGCTTAGCTAGCTTAGATTTCTGCGGGTTGAAATCCACACTCCATCAGGACAGAACCAACGAACGTCGACCAGTAAACCAATATCGCTCCTCCACTTCCCTCCTATCTTCCTCAGATAAGAAATGAAAAGCATACCACCCGTTCACCAGGGACAAACCCCTAGGAATGTTTTTTACCAAAGGTTTCCATTTCTCGTGAATCCACTCCAAGATTTATTCTCTAGAGAGCTTGACAAACTCGAATTTTCCAACTAAAGATCTCTGAGCCATAGCAGGCACCAGGTCCATCATCACATCTCTGCCCAAAATAGACCGGTTTTCCTATCTGTACTTTTTCGAAAGATAAATTCTTAATCTTCTTTCCACTCTTGGCTACAACAATAAGCTTCTCCGCATGAGATCTCGTACTCTTCTGAAAACCCCCAGGATTAGGGTGACAGATGTCTTCATCAACGAGATGACCCAACTCCCTAAAAACCTCGTCACGTGAATGGAATAAAATGCCTTCACCCACCTCGTCCTCTTTCCGTTGCTCTGCTGATGCATCCATGGCAAGAGGAAAATATGTCAGTCTGCTGACAGACCAGCTCCGATAGCTATCAACTGACCATAACAACGAATCCATAGACCAAAAAACTCAGAATAAAACCACCAAAAAACGACTATAACAATGACTCCATAGACAAAAAAAACTCAGAATAAAACCACCAACAAATGACTATAAGAATGACTCCATAGACAAAAAAACTCAGAATAAAACCGCCAACAAACGAGATGAAAGCACTAGTTTTGGATTTGAAAACTAAGGTTAGAACTTCCCACTTTATTAGCCTTCCTGGTACTAGGCTGAGAGGATCTCAACTTGACTTCAAGACCAAAACTTTTGCTAACAGACACAAAATCACCACCACCCTGAAAACCCTAACCTCCATAACCTTCTCCATCCATCCATCCATCCATCCCATGTTGTTTCCATGTAACAGATACTACATGGTTTAAATTGTGCCATCAAGTATCAGTACTTACTATGAGGGATATTCATGTTATTGCTTCCACGACTTTTGAAATGAAATAGGTATTTCAACAAAAAATAACAATACGAACGTTACCTTAATGACTGGCATGTTTGCTTCCTTAAGAACTGCTCATTGGTTCGGTCAAGCCTTTCTTTTTTTTTTCAAGAAGAAAAAACCTGTCCTTGTTATTCAAATTGAATCAAAAGACATTAATACACACTTAATCATGACTGTCCACCCAGAGATTCCCATCAGGGGGAAAGGCACATAATACCAAAAAATCCCATCTATATACTGTCTCATCATGTGATGAGGACTGTCTGTTCAATCACATCGATCGAGAGCCAATAAACTCTGTTCAGCATTCTAAAGAGGAGCACTTTCTATAGAAAGACAGCTGCATGTCTAGGGTAAATAACCCAAACAAACCTGAAAAAACACATGCATGTGGCCAGGGGATCCACAGTGAGAGGAAGACCTCAAAAAACATGCTCAAAAGAGCTGAATATAATCTTTAAAAACCAGGATATTCTCATCAAATTCCATAAAGCAGCCATATCCTTGGGAAAGACAAAGTGCCTTTTTAGAAAGACGGTCAGCAGTCTTGTTGTGCTCTCGATATATGTGAGAGAATGATAGGTCCTGGAAGCTAGAGGCTAGATTTTTAGTCTCCCGACACCAATGAACAAGTTCAGGTGGGGAGAGAGCAGTCGATCCCTTTGCCCAGTTGATGATTACCTGAGAATCGCCAAAAACCTGAGCAAGAGGGATCCCCATAATTTGAGATATGTGCAAGAGTGCGCAGAGACTGTGCAACTCTACCTTGGTATTAGTGCCATGTCCTACCCCCAACGAAAATTCCAGGTAGTGGGAGTCATTAAGAAATATGCACAGACCAGCACCAGCAATCCTGTTGTTGGATGCATCGTCAAAGAAACCACATGGGAAGGTCTTGACTGGAGTAGACCCAATATTCCTGCTTTGACATTTCTTGATGACAGCCCCGTGTACTGGTGAATGCACTGACAGTAAAATCTGCTGGATAATGCTTTGAATGTTCCTAAATTTTCCTTCAAACACCGCCAAGTAACGAGCTTTCCAAATCATCCACATCATATAGAAAAGCAACAAGAAGGTAGACGAGCTCTTTGGTATTTTGTCCACCCATCCATAAACAATATCAGCAACAGAAATGCCTGATATACTAACATTAAAGTGGAAATAGTCAACAAAAAAATCTGCAACAGATTTCCATACCCAGCAGAAAGAAAACAAGTGCTCAACCGATTCCTCATTAGACCAGCAGAGAGGACAAATACCAAGACCTGTGAACCCTCTTCTCTGTAAATTATCCCAAGTGAGGATTCGATTATGAAGGACAAGCCAAATAAAGCAGGAAATATTGAGCGGAAATGACTTGTGCCAAACAGGAGGACAAACATCCATAGAGTCCAGTCGTGATGATGAATAGAAAATACAGTCATAAGCCACCCTGGCTGAAACGGAGTCCTTGTTTTTATTATATGTCCACACAAGTTTATCAGAGCAGTCTGATAATCGAATACCTGCAACAGATAGCTCAAAAATAAAATCATTCCAGATCGATGCAAAGGAGCCACCAAGGTCTAGTTCTGTTGCCATATACCAGTAATGCTGATCATTAGAACAGGGATTATGAGCTTGAGCCAGTGTGCTAATATTTAAATCTTCCAGGTACGTCCTAAGTTCTTCTGGGAAAGATAATGGAGCTGCCGAGCCCACAATCGGGTCAATCCCCAAAAGTATACACTCACCATTTCCAACCTGCCATGACAAGTGCAGGCCCATCCAAGGAAGAACCTGAAGAAAACCCTGCCAGAACAATGAAACATTACGAGTGCAAAATGATTTTGACCGTAGCCAATCCACCATCGTCCCACCCTTTAAATATTTTGCTTGTAGAACCTGGAACCAGAGACCTTTGGAGTGTAGTGATTTCCAAAACACATTCAACCGCAGAGCTTGATTGAAACAGGTGAGATTTTTGATACCCCAGCCACCAGAAGATTTTGGCCTTGATAGATCATTCCAATTAGATAGATGGTACTTGAAAGATGAATCAGTAGAACCCCAAAGAAATTTGAACATAGATCTTCTGAGCTTCTGGAGAATGGAGCAAGGAAGGGGAGCTAATCCCATCCAATATACAGGTATGCTAGAGAGAACAGCATTGACAAGTACAAGTCTCCCACCGAGTGATAAGTATTTGTATGCCCAATGATTAATCCTCTTTTCGAATTTTTGCAGTAACCAATACCAGTCAGCAACTCTGTAATTCAGGGGCTTCAAATGAAATCCCAAGTATGTAATACCTGACTAAAGAGGAAGCATCTTAAAGGGCAGAGCAGCCCTAAAATCACTGAGACGGGCATCATCAAAATTGTGATAGAGCATACATGACTTATCAGAGTTAATTCTCATCCCTGAAGCTTTACAAAAGATGTCAAGTAGGACCTCAAAAGCCAGCCAATCCTGGAGGGTACCAGATCCCATGAGAATGACATCATCCACGAAGAGTAGGTGGGAGAGGGTAAGGGAAGGCGAGATTCTAATTCCCCCGATGAGACCATTGTTCCTGGCATCCTTAATGAGCAGGCTGAGACCCTCAATGACTAGAATAAACAGAAGTGGAGATAAAGGACAGCCTTGCCTTATACCACGCGAAGCCGGAAAGAAGTTGGAGGGGGTCCCATTTATCAAGACAACAAAATTTACAGTAGTAATGCAAATCATGATCCAGTTGACAGTGAGAAGGGGGACACCTATCTGAATAAGGATAAGCCTGATATAAGTCCAGTCAACACGGTCAAAAGCCTTAGTGAGATCCAGTTTAAGGACAAATGCACAGGAGTTCTTGACTTTGACTGAGTGGAGGACTTCCTGAACAATACCAATAGGCTCGGTGATTTGACGATCTTTAAGAAAACCAAACTGTTCATGAGAGATGCCCAAATCAAGAAAGGGTTTAAGTCTGCCCGCAATGACTTTGGCAATGAGTTTGTAAAGTAGGTTACATAAGGAGATGGGTCGAAAGTCGGCAAATGTACGGAGCTTGTCCTTCTTAGGGATAAGAGTAATAAAGGTGGAGTTCAGGGAGGGGGGGATGTGCCCAGAAATTCTGGTAGAATCCACCAACTGGACTAAAGTGGGGCCCAGAAGGTCAAAAAAGAATAAGTAGAATTCCACCGGCCACCCATCAGGGCCCGGACTACGATCCTTTTTGAAGGATTTAAGGGATAGTTCAATCTCCTTCAATGATACCTGTGAAGTAAGTCTAGAGGAATGCTCAGAATTAATCATTCTAGGAAAGAGTGATATCACTTTGAGCTGGTGATCAAGACAGGTGAGACCCTCATCCCGAAAGATATTCTCAAAAAAAGATTTGGCCAAGCCTTTCATTTAGATGTGGACACCCTCATGATTTGTGTGCAACCTTGGTCTCTGTTTCAAAACAAATCTGCTTACCACAGGCGCACTCTTAATAAACCTTGGCGTTCCCAAAAGCTTAAGCTTCACTTTTTATAATAGTTACACCAAATAGACATTATATATGATCCTCCAAGTTGCCGCATGCATTCCATTGTAAGGCATAATGGATTGTTCAGCTGCACGGCCTTGAAAATGTAATAAAGGACAACAATATAGAGCTTATGACAAGTCGTTGCCAGTGTTTTGGGCTTACGCTGTGCATTCACATTGACGCGTGGATCCACCCTCTATTTTGCAGTTTGGACGTCATAAAACTGCTGTGGGGATTGGCCTACTTTAGCCTATGAAACTACTGCAGTCTGCTAAGGTGCCTTCTTTCTACTAATAAATGTACTTGAACTATTTAATTAATTGCTTAAATTTTTAATTAAGAATTGGCCTGACTTATTCATTAATATTGTCTTTACTCATCATTAATTAATTGAATCATACTTGAATTAGTTGATGTACCATTATGAATTATTTGAGGTGGGCATCGAGCAGGAGAAATAACTGCTGCAATCGCTTTCTATCAGGAAGAAAGCATGCAGAGGCAGCGAATATCAAGCTCAGAGATATCTTTTTTTAATTGTGTAATAATGGGAAATGCAGAGAACAAAACTGTACTCGGACCTATTGAATGGATGAACAAAAATGCTTTTTTCATAGTTATATATGATCTTTGTAAATATACTTAAAGAATAATTATATTTTACTAATACTTTTTGCATCAAAGAGATGCATTTTACAGCTCAGCAAGGGAGAGATGTGTAACTACTTTCATGCTCATTTTAAAGTTGACAAGTATCTTTTATAATAATAAAAATTATTAAAAATAATTAGCGAGCTTAAATTAAATTTAAATAATTTAGAATTGTGTATATATAAAACAAATAAACTAAAACCATAAAAATTAAATTACATATTTCCACTCTAAAAAAAGTTTACATTTTGAAATATTTGATCACTCCCGATGCTTCGTAGATCCCCTTTTAAATGGATCTATGCTGGATGAATCTATGATGGTTTATTAGACCTGAGCGGATCATTCAATCACCTCCATTTCTCAATATATTATTTTCAAATACTAAAAATGTCTAAAGAATTTTTGCTCCAAGAGGCGCTTTATAGCCCAATATGAGAGAGATCTTGTAACATTACGTAACGTTATGTTACATAACATTATTTAAAGTTATTTTTATTAATAAAAAATGATTTTTTTAATTATAGACCAAAATAAATGTCCACCATAAAAACAACTTAATATGGGGGAGATGTTGTAATCTTCTTACCTAACAAGGCCAAAATAAATGTCGGCCACAAAAACAACTTATTATGGGGGAGATGTTGTAATCTTCCTACCTAACAAAACAATAAAAAAGTAAAAATTTAATTATTTGTAAAAAAAAGTGGGTCAAAAAAATACAATATGGGGGGATGTTGTAATGTTCCTAAGTAAATTGAATTATCCGCAAAAAAATGTTGGCCTTGCACATGGTTTTAAAACCATGTGCAAGGCCTTGTAAACAACCCATGGTTTTATTGTACAAGGTTTAGGAGGGCCTTGCACATGGTTTTAAAACCATGTGCAAAGCCTCTTAAACAACCCATGGTTTTATTTTACATGGTTTAAGAGGGCCTTGCAAATGGTTTTAAGACCATGTGCAAGGCCTCTTAAACCACTGATGGTTGTAGGAGGGCCCGGCATATGGTTTTAAAACCATGTATGGGGAAATGTTATAATGTTCGTTAGTAACAAAATAAAAAATAATAATAAATATTATATGTTGGCCATAAATAATATTAAATATTAATAATACAAATATTATATGTGGACTTTAAATAAAAAGATGTGTTTTTTGGTTTACATCAAATCAATGGATACCTAAGAAGAGATTTGATCCCTCTTAGCGCTTGATAGAGCCTAGGATTTGGATCTACGCTGGTCAATAGAAGTCAATGAATAAGATCGATCAGTCTAAAAAGTACATATAAACAAGATCGATTCATAATCTAACTAGTAAATTTGAACAAGGTCGATTCATAATCTAACACATGCATTGCAATCCTTAGCAACACAAGGTGAAAGTCTTTGTTTTCTACTTCATTTCGATCTATTAAATATTCAAAACTATACACAAAACCCTGAAGTGTAAAAATATTTTAATCCCATATTCCTTTTACGTTTTATTTTTCTTAATTTACTTTTCTTAATTATTCCTCTTCCTATTTTGTTTTCCAATCTATATCTTCAATTGTTTATTGATTGAGATTGGATTTCATTATCAAATTTGTCAAATATTTCCTTATTCTTCTTAGTTGCTAAGTAAACCTCATGCACATGTTTTTGTATTTCTTAGGTATTAAATAAATCTACTAGGTAAAGTAGGTATTCTATGTTAAGGAAAGTTCGTCATTTTAATTCAAACTTATAACTAAAATGTTTTTTAGGTATTCAATAAATATACTAGGTCAATTAGGTATTCTATGTTAAAGAAACTTCATCATTTTAATTAAAATTTATAACTAAGATAAAGTTTATTTCGAAGTATTTTTATTAATTTAGGGAGCAATCAATCAATATATTTTCATAAAGCTACACGGTCTATTAACCATCCATTCGCTTATTTTATAGTTCCTAAGGTGTATGGGACTACTTTTAATTTTTTAACTATAAACCCAACCACGTTAAAGCTAAGAGCTTAACCCATGGATAATAATAATAAGAACCATAATATTATTCACATTGAATACTAAGCCGACAATCTCTAGTTTCACTTTCTAGTCACTTATTCTACTGAGATATTATAAACTCACTCTATGCTTAGAATAACAATATTTAATCATTATTGATTAATTCCCTACCTACTAGCCTAGATAGTTGGCATCCACTTGCACCACTTGGTCAACACTTTCCATGTATATCTTAGGAGCACCTTTATCTTGATTCTGGTTAGATCCTTCCCACTTTATTGACTGTCATAATTAGTAACTATGTCTTCCTGCAGATTCTGTCTTTATCATGCTTTATTCCTTCCTTTTAGTGGATAAGGTAAAGCTAGTCAACTAGGAAACTGTTATCTTTTGTTGTCAACCCATCCTCATTGATTTTATCTTTAGATTCTAGGATTTGGCATGTTTTTTATCACTCATGACAACTCACTAATGTTTTAGCTAATTCGTGAGATCCTTGACAGAGTTGGAAAGCGCTTTAGTCACCTAAGGGGCTTTACCATATTTAGTAAGACTAATTTATGAGCTAGCATGAGTTGTATTCTAGAAACTCTATTTTCCTTTATAAGGATGTATTACTATTGTAATAATCAATCAATTCATTGATTCAATAATCAATTATTCATTCTTCAATTCTTCATGTGATTCAATTTCATTATTATTCTCTCTATTTTCCTTATGCATGCTTGTGAGAATTATCTTGTAGCTAGATCATGTCCTGTTCTTACACATTATATTAAAACCTTAATTTCTTTATGGTATTAGAGCTAATATTTTTGTATGATATCAGAGCGCAAGGTTTCTCAAGTTCTACAGAGTTAAGGAGCTACCAGTTCTCTACAACAGATCACATCTAGTCTCCTATTCCTCTCTGAAAAAGAGTGAGCTTACAATTTTGTCTCCTGGTTTTTATTTGTGAAGGTTGCAGAGAGTATCTTCTTGAGCACATCAACTTCTTAGCATGGGTTCCTCTTCAGCTATGATCCTGACTCCCTTCAACTATCATGAATGGAAATCCAAAATTGACATTCTATTGCGCAATAAGGGACTATGCAGAGTTAAGTTTAGCTTTGGAGAATGAGCCTAATGATGTTGTTGAGAAAGCTAAGTGGCATAATAGGTTGGATGAAACCTATGGATTGCTTTGCTTCTCTATTTCTCCTCATATACTATTTCATATATATAGTTTTACCACTCCAAACCAAGTATGGACCAAACTTAAGTCTCTCTTTGGAGTACAAGATGAGATAAGAGTGCATCAATTGGAGAATGAATTATTCTCATTGAGTCCAAGAAGTTTCGATTCCATTGAGGGTTTATTCACCAAATTCAAGTCATGTGTTCTATTACTCAAGCAATGTGGGATTGAAAACAAAGAAGATCAATTGATTCTTTCCATCTTATCAAAATTGGGCCCTAAATACTAAGTTTTTGTGTCTACTTCTCACGCTACTATGTTTTCTATTTTTAATTGGAAAATGCGCTCTTTCAGTACATTCTTTGATTCACTAACAAAGCAACAAGATACATCAATCCATATGGGTACTCTTAGATCCTCCAAGGGAAAGGATCATGCTCTTATATTTTAAGGAAGTAAGAATTAAATATCAAAAGAGAAGCACATACTGAGAGAGAAGAAGCCAACGTCAGATAATGAAGATGAAAGTTGAAAGCCTACTGATGAAGGTTCAATGAAGAAAGTCAAGAATAAAGGAATCACATCCAAGTGTTCTTATTGCAACAAGGGATTTCATCTTGAGAAGAAATGTTTCAAGAATAATATGGGTATCATGTCTTAGCTACTTGAGAAGCATAACATTGAAGTTCTAGATGAGATATAGAAGTTTGTTGAATCCTTAGAACACTGCCATAGTACGTAGTTCCAAGGTGATATAAAATATGCCTTGAGTGCCATATTTTAATGCTTTCGTCATATCTATGATATAGATTCATTTCTTGATATATTAGAATCAGAAATATTAGTGTCTTTCTTGAATAATCCACCTATCAGTCTCCTAGATTCATCTCCCAATACTTGTGATTTTTCACTAGATCTTGACTTGTCTTTAAGCAGCTCTTCCTCACTCCATTCAAATGGTTATAGTTCTGATTTAGAAACATATTTTCAGGATGATATGCATGTTATGACATCATCCATACCATCTACCATACCTTTGAATACTCTTAAGACTATACAAAACCCAACTTTCAATAGTTGATTCCTCATTGGTTTCATATACAATGTTACTTATATCTAATGGTTTTGTCTTGTCTATTTTTCACTGGTTGGTTATCCATGACCTTAGTCATCATTGGAATTATCTTACACATATATGGATCTATTATAAACACCTATGGTTCAGATCTCAAGTCCATCCATCATTTATATTTGTACACTCATAAGTTTTTCCAAGTTGCTCATCCTCCATGATTTTCTCTCCATATTCCAGGATTAGCATGTTTTTCCATCACTCATGACAACTCACTCATGCTTTAGCTAATTCGTGAGGTCCTTGATAGAGTTTGAAAGTGCTTTAATCGCCTAAGGGGTTTTATTATATTTAGTAATCCTGATTTATGAGCTAGCATGAGTTGTCTTCTAACAACTTTATTTTCCTTTATAAGGATGTATTACTATTGTAATACTCAATCAATTCATTGATTCAATAATCAATTATTCATTCTTCACTTCTTTATGTGATTCAGTTTTGTTATTCTTCTCTCTATTTTCCTTATGCATGCTTGTGAAAATTATCTTGTAGCTAGATCATGTCCCGTGCTTACACATTGTATTAAGCCTAAATTTCTTTATGGTATCAAAGCTTCTATTTATACATATTCTATGATTGTCCTTTCTCTCTATCATCAAAATTGCAAGCACGATGCAAGCATTTCAGTTCAACCATGAAACCCAGCTATCGCTTTACAACCCCTTTTTAGGATCATAGGCTACTGGGGTAAGCCGACAGATCTATCTCAAAAAGCTCCAAGTCAAGTAGCTCCAAGTCAAGTAGTTGGGATGGATTCTTATTTAACAAACATGTTAGTTTGGAAAGCTACTCCAAGTTAAGCCAAAGAATATGTTTGTTCATCCCATAGAACGACAATGCTCTAGATATTTTTTCGACTCTTAAAATTCTTGCACGTGGGAATGTGAAATACATTGCTCCTAGAAATTTATTACCTTTCGAGCAATAACTTACTCTCCAACTAAAACAACTTTATCTTACTCCTTCGCAGAGACTTATGCTTAACAACTCTCCTTGTTTCTTTATGAAACCAAACGAGGGTTCCTTAAATATTTCATTGAAAACATCATTGCACATATGTTGCTCATATTTCTAGAATTTTAAGGATTTAGCATATCTTCAAATGATCTTAGAATGAGAAACGCCAAACAAAATAACAATGTTTTTCTTGTATTGCGATTTTGACGAGTCTTTCCTCGCCATTAATTCACTTGGGATTAGATTGAAGGACACGTATTCATTGATTGTTTTAGCCAAGAAAATGGTGTGATATATATATATATATATATATATATATATATATATTTTAAAACATGTTAAAATGGAAGGAATAAATTGAATTTCTGGCCACTCATTGGAAATCTTATCATCCCCTCTACGCACTCCTTCCAATGAATTGATTTTCTAGGATCCAATAAATGAGCACCAATAATTGTTAACTACCTTCAATCCCACGAGCTCAATTTCTTATAGTAAGTGCAAGAAAGTTCTTATGCAATTTCTTAATTTATGAGAAAATATGGTCTTAAATGGTCTTAAAGCTTGTTTGCCATCATCTAGTGCATCCCAAAATGTATTTGAGAGTCTAAAGTAAGTTATGATTTACTTTAAAGCAAATTTATGGATTTTACTTAATTTACATCGACCAAAGGTGCCCGAGCTCAAATGACTTGTTACCAAGAATTATCATCAACCAAATCTTCTAGCAGTAATAATCACTTAACATAAGAAGAAGTTTGCAAGATTTTTTTGCTATGAAATGAAAGACCTTTTCTTGGTTTGATTCTTGTGATTGTTTCCATTCCTCAACTGGCTGGAGGGAAAGTTCTCGAGGATAAGTTATGGAAGTATCTAAAGCGACTAGGATTGAATGGGAATGGCGAGAAGCATCCATGTTTTGGAAATGTAAAGAAATCAATAGAGACAATCATCAAGAAGAGATAAATATAAAAGACAAGTTCAATGGTCCACATGGTGATATGATAGTTGATGAGACGATTTAATATCAGTGATGAAGTGCCTTCTAATGTGACACGTGTGGAAGCCATACAATATTTCATATTTGATGCAAAGTCATTTAAGGGCTAAGAATGATGTGCTATCTCTCCGTGGATGTTTTTCATTTCATTTCCTACAATCTATATAGTATGCTTTGACTCAGTGGTGGGATTAGAATGGGATTTGGTGCGAAAATAAATGGAAAATTAAACCACATTTATCTCTTGACGGCCTAGATCATCTCCCCTTATATAAATGGCATTTTAGCTCTCTGTCTCTTCCTATATGATTCACATTTAAAAATCTATCACCTTTTTCCATCTCAATTTTCACTAGAGGATACTTGCTTGCTTCAGAGTGAATTTGAATCGACAACGGGATGAAGGCGCGGTGGCCTATTTTAAATTATAATTTATAACTTAATTAAAGTCACTCGATTGAGCCTAACGTCGCCCGTAGATTAGCCTACGTGTATGACTTCACCCAACAGGAAAACAATATTTGTACTGGCTGTTGTTGGACTCTCTAATGATTGCATACTGCTTTAAATGCTCTTGAGCCATTCACTAAACATGTGCTGACGAAAATATTTGATTGTGGTTTCTTTCAAGCTTAGGAAAAGCATTGGTAGTTCCACATGGTCACTGTGATGCTTAGCTTAAATTAGATGTAGTTTCTTATACTAAGAAAATATAATCCATGGCTATGTATATGAGCACAAAAAAATTGTAATTATAGAGCTTTATTTATGGCACATCAAAATGCCATTGGTTGCACATGACAAAACCGAACAAAGTTAGGGGCTTGGTCATAACTCTAGCTTATTAGGTTCTACTTTATGTATGGGATATGCTGTACATGATTCATTATATAGAACTTACTGCATCAGATAAGGACATGAAATTGTTAGAAGGAGGCTCTGTTTTTCATTATTCCTTAAAGACAAACCTTTTGTTAAATGAGGATTGCACTTTCATGTCAATCAAGGAAATTATAAATGCTCAATACGTAATTTGTCTTCCTTCACTTAATTGTTCATATTTGTTATGTAATGTAGGCTTCCTTGGTGGTTCATTGATCAATTTCCTATCCCATCCAGTTCCTTGGGGTTTGGGAAAAATTCATAATGTGCTTTGGGATTAATTTTTGGACTAAGCATTATTTAGTTAATTAAATTAATAACATTGGAATTTCACTTGTCCTATAATTAGTTTATTTTAATTATTAATTAATATTTGGATGAGTTTTAATTACCCATGAGGGCCATAAGGAGATAAGGATGGATCTATGAATTGTACACCAAAAGGAAACTTGATGAAAAGTACCATAAAGCAAGAAAGTAGCATTAAAGCAGAAAAGATGGAAAGCAACCAAAAGTAGAAAAAGCATGAAAAGCAACACAAAGCAAAAAGTCCGAAGTTTCCTAATTTCTGCACTCAAGAAGGAATAGCAAAAGCAAAAATCAGTTAAAAGGATTTAGGAAAAGCTATAGAAAATAATTTTAACTAGTGATAGTGAATTCATAAAGTCAAGTGGGCCAAATGGAAAGATACTTGCCAAAGAAACATCAAACTCATCTCTAATTCGAATTCCTAGAAAGTAGGACTTAGAAGAAGGAAACAACAAGTAATGTAACTTGTCCAAGAAGAAAAATAGCTTATAAAAGAAAGGTTAATTGTGCCACTCACCTATTTCGCCTAATTATTTTTTGGTGTTGATAGCTCTTGACCTCTCAATTCGACTTGGGAGATGTGCCCCTAGTTACAACTGGAGATGTGCCCCTGGTGCTTCAACTAGGCAAACATTCAGTTAGATGTTTGGATGATGGAATCCAACCATTTTCAATGATTTATTGTAGGTCCTGAAGATAAATCAAGTCTGATTCAATAACAGGAGAAAACACTATGAAGTCAACAGTTTGAACCCCTGAAGTTTTCCAGTTATTCTCTATAATTATTGTTTGTACTGAATTATGAAAGTATGAGCCTATTTTGAAAGGAATTTTGGCTACTACTTGATGTAATATATGTAATATTTTACTCATGATATTATTGCAGAACTTTTATAATGTTCAAGTCTGGATTTCAAGTGATCTTCCATTACCTATTGTAGTTTTGCATTAATTATAACTAGTTTTCAGTGTTGCTTCAGTATTTCATCTTTTGCTCAATGTATTTATGTCATATCGTTTTCTGATGTTAATTTTTAGGTCATAATAAACCCCTACAATGTTTGATTTTGATAATTGGTGTACCTCACATACTGTTTGGAAAATCCTGAACTCGAAATAGTTGAGCAGTCCCAAATAGAACCATTGTTTTTTAACCTCCAAACTCTATCAAATTGTCTCTCAACTTTTTATTCGAGTTATATCTAAATAGGGATAGTAAAAATATCTCACTAGAGGTTTGATTACTTCTAGTGGGCACCAGAATATTTGGGTTTCCACATAAGTCCTTGGGATTTGAATGTGCATTGATAGCCTTGGTTCATCCAAGGAAACATTCCCAAGCATGAAGCTCCCATAAATGTTCCATTTTCAAAGTATTGGCCTTGTTGTCATATTATTTTCATCCTTGCAGGTCTTAGCTTAAATTTTGGAAAATTTGGGAGTGTCTAGTGTTGTTTGGTCTTTCCTCCAGAAGTCTAGTCAAACTAGCTCGTCAAGTTTTTTTTTTTGCAATTAGTGTGCCAAATCCTCCCTTTAGTACATTATAGTGGTATTAGAGAATGATCCTCAGTACGCATGGACCAGATTTTTTTAAGAATCCCAACTATAATTCTTCCAAATATCATAAATCTAGCAGTTGAAGAAGGATGGAAGATATGTGTGTACCAAATGATGGATGAGAAAGATTCTTCAAGAGCCAAGAAAACCATACTCAAGAGATAGATAATCATTTGTAGAATATGATGAAGGCCTTATCGACACAATTTGGACTAGAAAGGTTCAAAATATTCTTCTTTGGTTCATCCACAAAGAAAGACTCCAAAATTATTTGTGAAGAAATTGGTTCTGAAGAAGGTGCATCAGCTGTAGAGTGTGTAAGTCTCGGTGTTGGTGACATAGAGATCAATTTGAAGAAGCTTTATGCAGGAGAGCATTTCCATGAGCACGAAGATGAAGAACTTGCAGCAAAAGAGGTAGAACAAGGATCAACTTCCCAGTCACTACATGAGCTTCATCATGAAGTTGATCCAAATAAGGAAGAAAAGTATGTTTATCTTCAAGAGCCACATTTTCTTGCAAGGAATTTTAAGATGACCGAAAGGAATATGCATGAGGCCTTGAGCATTGTGCATGAAACTAATGCATTGGTGTCAAATTCTTGTTGGAGAGTTGCATCAATGGAGGAGCCATATTCCATTCAATACTTTGAGGCCATTTGAAAAGCAATGGAAAACATCAAAGGTAACCTTTTGCAATTGATTTCTAATAGAGATCATTTGTTTGAGCTTGTGGGGATGTATCATGATGCATATTTGAGGGATGAAGAAGAGATTTACAAGCTCACTCTTGAGTTGGATTCCACCCAGAATTTTTTGAGGAGTACTCATAGTGCACTTCAAGAATATTAGATTCATATTAAGCAGGTTCATGAGAAGTTTCCAAGATCACATTCTCCCTCCATTTTTTACAATCATTCTCATATGGATAATGGAATTCATGGACCAGAGAAGGAACCTCATGTGATTGTGGTACATGAGGAACATTTTTATTTGCATATGCTTGAGGGAGGTTCAAACATTTGATTTTCCTATTGGAGAAAATCACACATTCATGGACGAGGAAGAGAATCACACCATTGGGTGAAGGGATTCTTTATATTGGTTCCACAGGAGGAATATCATAATCCCACCCTTCGTGTTGAGGACTTCATGATGGTCAATCCATGTGGTTTGAAAAGTGCACCATTCCCTTACCAGTTTGATAAGTAGAAGCATGGGAATTTGTCTAATGTCTACAACATATATATAAATGCATGGGAGAAACCTCCTGAGATGCCATTATGGGAGGTACATTTCACTTTAGAATAGGTGGATTATCACATTCCATATGGATCAACAAACAAAAGTGCTTATTCATCCATTGATTGTGTGGATAGAGGAATCATTGAAACATGAACTTTGGGAGGTAAAGTTTTAACTTGTTTATGCAATGAAATTTTTGTTATAATTGAAATGTCCTTGACGTGTGAGAAGCAACAAAGATATATTTGGCATCCATTATATACCTCCAGTGCACATGCACATGAGGATTGGGTGTGCAATTTCATGGAAATAGTTTTTAGAAGCATGGAAAGTGATGGGATTTCGACTTTTTTATGGGATCTTGGAATCATTTGGAATGCCAAGTTGTGGCATCATTTGGAATGCCAAGTTGTTCTAGGTGACCAAGATGTCAAGTGGAATGCTGCATTAACCATGGGATCCTAGAATTCAATGGAGGGAACAAGTGTTTTTTATGGCATTTGATTTTGGGAGAATGCAACAAAAACAATAGGATCCTGGCATTGTATGGTTTTATAGTTTGCATCATGGAAGCATAATTTGGGGAAGATGAGAAAGTGACAACATTTGGGATTGCAAAGTGATTGAGGAAAAGAAATCTTTGGTGGGGAGGACTGTAATGTCCCTTCCTTATTGTTTCATTGATCAATTTCCTAGCCCATTCAGTCCTTAGTGGTTTGGGAAAAATTCATCATGTGCTTTGAGATTTATTTTTTGGACTACAACAAATCCTGGAATTAGCGTCCCATTTAGTAACTTTAGAATGTAAACTTTTTAGTGTAAACTTTTTTTACATTGAACTTTTTAGGTGAATGTAAACCTTTTAGTGTCCCTTTTTAGTGTAAATGTTTTTTACATTGAGTGGTCAAACTTGACACTAAATGGGACGTGTCATGGAAAAAATTTAAAGCGTCTCAAAAAACGTCTTTTTTTGCTTCCTAGATACTAATCCTTTATGACATCCAAAATAGTGTCCATTTTTTTTCTTCCGGAATAGCGTCCGACTTTGCTTCCTAAACAACATCGAGGTTTGCTTCCTAAATAACGTCTTGTTTTGCTTCCTAGCGAGTGTCTGCTTTTGCTTCTTAAATTAAATCCTCGTTAATGCCATATTTGCATCCTTAATAGCACCATGTTAGCATCCAAATTAGTATCCAATATTGCATCCATTTTTTCTACCACTTTAGCATCCCATTTTGCACCATTTTTTACTTCCAAATATGTGTCAATTTTCTCTTCCAAATTTGCACCAATTTTTTCTTCATTTTTTGCATCGTGTTTCACTACCAAAATGACGCTAAATATTGCTTCTATTGTTGCACCATATTTTTCTTCCTATGTAGCGCCATGTTTTGCATCCAAAGTAACATCTTATTTTTCTACCATATCAACGCCATGTTTGGCTTCATGATTAGCGCCACGTGTTGCATTGTTTTTTATTCCTAGTTTCGCATCTTATTTTTCTACCATATCAACACCATGTTTAGCTTCATCATTAGCACCACGTGTTGCATCCTTTTTAATGCCTAGTTTCACATCTTCATTTTTTTGTCACTAATTTAGTCGTTTTAGTAGTTTTATATAGGATTTTTGGTCATTTTGTTTGGTAACTTATCTCTCATTGTTTGGTCACTTATCTCTTTCTTTTGCTTACTAATTTAGTTGTTTTTAAGCGATATTATAATATCATTAGGGCATGGAGGAATCAAACCACCAACCTCCTTCTTGTAAGGCAGGAACTCTTCCATTGAGCTAGCACCCTTTAGGAATTTGGGAACCTAAATTACAAAGTCCTATATAATGTTAAAAAGGATAAATACACAAATTTGAGTATCTAATAGTCGACAAAGGAAAACACAAATTCAGTGCACCAAAAGAAGGCTCTGAGTCCCATTGGCAGTGGCTCTGCTAGAAACACTGGGAAGTTTGAAAACATAAATCCAGTGCATCAAAAGAAGGTTTTGGGTCCCATTAGCAGTAGCTCTACTAGAAACACAACAAAGTATGAAAACACAAATCCAGGAGACCAAATAATATTTTTAGGTCAGAGCTCTCATAACCAAATTAAGCCCATAACAAAGCAGTTTATGTCATTTGAGTCCATGGGATATGGGCGTGATTCCATGGGTTTTGGATTTGACCTTCTTCCACTTCCTATGAAGAATACCATGGCTATAACAAGCAACAAAAAATCAATGACCCTACCAATGCATAAGAATAATGGAGTTGTTGATCAACGTGATCCTATGTTAGGGCTTGACCTCCTTCCTAAATTGCCAACTTGCAAGGAAGAAATCTTCTCTATTGCCCATGTCCTATGAACATGGAGCAAATACTAACTGAGGAAAAGCCTCTAACAATCTGGCATTTTCTAATCAACAAAAATTTTCCCCCACACAAAAAAAATAGTTCAGTAAGGTACAAGGCCTTAATTTTAGTTTCTAGAATGTTATACATAATACAATCGTGGAAATTCACTAATACAAGCTTCTTCCCTTTCTTCAAAACCTAAGGAAATCCTAATCTTTTTTGTCACCCAAATACCACCACCTTGGATAGTTGAGATACATGTTGATGTATTTGTAACTTTGGAATGTATTCACCTATGTATCTTATGTCTTGTACCCCAATGTTTATTACGGGATGTGTCTGTAATGTACTTGAGTCATGATGCCATGCTCGATGTTCTGATCGGGGGGATATATAATGTAAACAAGTCATGTCAAATCATTGTGGGTAACCCTCCTATTTTCTAAGGGTTAAAGTCCTCGCAGTTCCGGGGAACTAGGGTTATTAGACTTACCTAGTGAAGTCGGCCCTAGTAGGGTTTTAGTCATGTCTAGAATCAGTATAAATAGAGAGGTGACCTCTCTATTTAACACACACTCACTCACACTCAGTTGTAGCACATAGATGAGGAAGAAGAAGACACTGGGGCTAGGAAGAAAGAAGTTACTACTGTCGAGAGATCATCTTACTATATTGGGCTTTTCTATTTGGTGTTGATTCTATCTCTGAGGAAGTTGCAGGGTTTTCTCCATTTATGGTTTCCTCGAGGAAAAAAACTATGTTCATTATCTCTTGTGTTTGATTGTTGTGCTTGTTATTCTCTCAGTTAAAAGATCCTAATAATGCTAGCTTAATGTTAAAAATCTAACATGGTATCAGAGCTAACCTGAGAAGAAGACACTGTGCAGCTGCGGGAACTAGGGCTTCCTACTTTTTGGATCTTCCTCCATAGATTTTCAGCAAAAGAAGGTTGGATTAACTCTCCTCCCTAGGGCGCATCTTTCTATCGAAGAAGAATCCAATTATGAGGTTTTTCAGTTTTGGACCCGACACTACTGCCGGAAATTAGGGCTTTTCACAGAAGAGGAATTTTTCAGTGAGCCCAGGTCTGGATCGATCTCCTCCCAAAATTCAAAGTTAGGGATCAATTTCAAAGCATTTGGTTGGACAGAACTCTGAAAAAGCAAAACCCTAATCTGCTCCTGAACCAACACTGCAGGATTTCAACTCCAAATCCATATCCGATATCTTGACCTGGTAAGATCTAAATATTTTGTATTTCCATTTGAGGTTCTCAGTTAAGATGTCTCATCATACCAAGCTTGATGAAAAGCTTGAGGGAGCTGATAACTTCCGAGCCTAGAAGTATAGGATCTCCCTAGTTCTGGAAGAGAATGAGTTGGACTCCTACATCAATGAGGAGGTTCCAGTTCCAGAGGGAGATGAGGCTAAGGCCTTACATAAGAAGAAGTTGGTTATGGCAAAGAGGATCATTGTTGATTCTATCAAGGATCACCTTATACCATAGATGTCCTCTCTTAATACACCTAAAGCCGTGTTTGATGCCCTAACCAAATTGTTTGAAGGAAAAAACATAAACCGGAAGATGGCCTTGAGGAACCAATTGAAGAATGTGAAGATCCAGAATGCAAAAACCATCTAGTCTTACTTCACAAGGGTTTCTCAGATCAAGGAACAATTGGAAGCAGTAGATGAAGAAGTGGAGAATGCAGAGATTGTGATGACCACCTTGAATGGTCCCTAGGACATGGGACTCCTTCATTCAAGGGATCTGTTCCAGGAAGAAGTTAGTCAAGTTCAGTAAACTGTGGGAAGAATGTTCTCAAGAAGAAGCTCAGATAGTAGCTCGAGAAGAGAAGATGGGAAGTGAATATCAATCTCTCACAGTACAATCCAAGAAACCCAGATCCAAGAATCACAAAAGTAAGTACTCTAATCAAAGGAATAACCTTAGAAAGCCTAGAGATAAGTCTAAGTTTATTTGTTATACATGTGATGAAAGAGGACACTTTGCTAGAGATTGTCCTAAGAACAAAAGTAGCTCTCACAAGAAGAAGGGAAACAAGACAAGACATCATGCTCATGCTGCAGAGGATGATGAACCTTCATGAAAGAGAACCAGATATGAAAGTGAAGATTCTTCAAGCAAGGAAGAATATGTTTTTATTTCCGCTCTCATGAGAAACATTACTCATGGAAGCAATGATTGGCTTATAGATAGTGGGGATTCCAAACATATGACTAGATTCAAGGAATCCTTTGTGAAACTTTTAGAACATGAATCACCTCACAAGGTGAAACTAGGAGATGACTACTAGTATCAAATAAAAGGTAGTGGGGAATCCTCCTATAAGCTAGACTCTGGAAAGTCTATGACAATGAAGGAAGTATTGTTTGTACCAGGACTCAAGAAGAACCTTCCCTCCATATATGCATTAGATGCAAAAGGAATGAGGGTTGCATTCATAGATAATCAAGTCATCATGTGGCCAAAAGGAAATACTATTGATGTTGCAATAGTGACCGCGAAACAAGAAGGAGGTTTGTACAAATTGAAGGGCCATCTAGAACAAGCCTTGGTCCATGACATAGTAGAGCCAAATGAACTTTGGCATAGAAGGCTTGCACATGTGCATTACAAAGCACTACCTCTTGCAAGCAAAGCTGTTCAAGGTATTTCAGAAATACAAGCAAAACATGATGGGGTCTGCAAAGGATGTGCGAAAGGAAAGAACACAAAGAAGACATTTCCAAGTAGTGAGAGAAAAGCAAAAGGAATCTTGGAAATCATCCACTCCGATGTATGCGATCCAATGTCATCAAGTTCACTAAGCGGGTATGCATACTATGTTTCTTTCATTGATGAATTTTCTAGGAAGACATGGATCTACTTCATGAAGAACAAAGATGAAGTATTCAGCAAATTCAAGGAATTCAAAGCCTTGATCGAGAATCACACTAAAAAGAAGATTAAGACCTTTCGATCAGATAATGGTGGAGAATTCATGTCAAATGAATTCAAAGAGTTATGCAAAGACTCAGGGATTAAGAGGGAGTTGTCCACTCCTTATAATCCACAACAGAATGGGATTGTAGAAAGGAAGAATATAACTATCATGGAAGCTACAAGAGCAATGCTTCATGATCAAGATCTTCCTATGCATCTTTGGGCAGAAGTAGCCAGAACAGCGGTGTATGTATAGAACCGTACTCCACACAGAGTACTCAAGAAAAAGACTCCTAAAGAAGTCTTCTCCAGCAAGAAACCAGAAGTCATCCATCTCAGAATATTCGGTTGTCCTATGTACATACACATTCCAAAAGAGAAGAGAACAAAATTAGATCCTTCAGTAAAGAAGGGTATATTTGTGGGATACTCTGAAAGCTCGAAGGCTTACAGAATCTATTTCCTAGGATACAAGAATATTGACATCAGCAGGGATGTGACATTCGATGAAGACACAGCTTACAACAAATCCAGAAAGAAACCTACTGAAGAACCTGAAGAAGCAAAAGCACCCATAATTCATGATACAACCATGAATGAAGAAACTCAAGGAGAAGATCGAGAATTTGAAGAACCACAAAGACATGTAGATCCACCTTTGGAGAAGAATCCTCACAAAAGGAAACCTGCTTGGGTACGAGAAATTATCCAGGTGCGGAAAGATATGGGGCTCCAAAAGAGAATCATAGAGAAAGAAAGAGGACCAAATCCTGCTCTGGGTATGTAGCATTACTATGTGATTTCATCGATAAAGAACCTTCCAATTATGAAGAATGATGTTTGGGATGTTGTCCCAAGACCAGAAGGGAAGTTAGTTGTAACTTCTAAATGGATTTACAAGATCAAGCATGCTGCAGACGGTAGCATTGAAAAATATAAGGCAAGATTTGTGGCTCGTGGTTTCTCCCAGAAAGAAGGAATAGATTATGAAGAAACCTTTGCACTTGTAGCCAGATACATTTCCATCATATCAGTACCTGCTCTGGCTGCAGTGATGAAATGGAAGATACACCATATGGATGTCAAGACTGCTTTCTTGAATGGTGTAGTGGAAGAGGAAGTGTATGTAGAACAACCACTCAGTTTTGAGACACATGATAGGGAGTCTCATGTGTGCAGATTGAAGAAATCCCTGTACGGTTTGAAACAAGCACCCAGGACATGGTACGGCAGAATTGACAGCTTTCTATCCAATTTGGACTTTACCAAGAGTAAAGCAGATTCCAACCTTTACTAAAAGGTTGAAGATGGCAACCCAGTGATGCTCCTACTATATGTAGATGATCTGTTTGTGACATGCATGGATGGGTTGATTGCTGATACGAAGAGAAAGCTTGCTGCTGAGTTCGAAATGAAGGACTTGGGTATGATGCACTATTTCTTAGGCATGGAGGTGTGGTAGAATACAGATGGAATCTTCCTTGGACAAGGAAAGTATGCAGTAGAGATATGGAAGAGGTTTGGGATGATGGACTGCAAATATATGGCCACACCTATGGCATCAAACCTGAAGCTATTGAGCGATGCTTCATCAAAGTCGGTTGATGCTAAGATGTATCGTCAGATGATTAGGTCCTTGATGTACCTGATGAACATGAGACCAGACATTTGCTTTGATGTGAACACCTTGAGCCAGTTCTTGACAGAACCGAGAAATGTTCACTTGATTGCTACAAAGCATATTCTAAGGTACCTGAGGGGTACAGTTGATTATGGGCTCAAGTATGAGTCGAATCAGAAGATTAACCTTAAGGGTTATGTTGATTAAGATTGGGCAAGTAGTGCCATCGACAGGAAGAGCACTTCAGGGTGTTGCTTCAGTATGAGATCAGGTGTGATCTCTTGGTTTAGAAGGAAGAAATCCTATGTGACACTGAGTACAACTGAAGCAGAGTATGTTGTAGCTTGTTCAGCTAGTTGTGAGGCAGTATGGCTAAGGAAGTTACTGTCTGATTTATTTGATCTCCATTTGGATGCTACTTGTATATATTGCGACAACCAGAGTTGTGTGAAGTTGTCGAGAACCCGGTGTTCCATGAAAAGTCGAAGCATATCGAGATCAAGTATCACTATATCAGGGATATGGTGCAAAGGGGAGCAGTGAAGCTCTAGTATGTTGTGACGGACGATCAGATAGCTGATGTGTTGGAGAAGCCATTGGCTAGGGTTAAGTTTGAGTACTTCAGGGAGAAGCTTGGTGTTCTCCAGGTCGAGGTTCCCTCCAAAGGGAAGTGATGAGTCTGTGAGCCATTCTGACATGGGAGAGGATTAAGTTCCTTCCATGGTCAGATGTAAGGGCTGAGCCATTCTATCATGGTGAGAGGATTTAGGTTCCTTCCATGTCAAATATGAGTGCTGAGCCATTCTGATATGACTATAGGATTGGTTCCTACATGATCATATATAAGGGCTATTGCCATTCTTGGAATGGAGGTGCCTGGTCAGTTACCAGGAAAACTCAATCTAGGATTAAGAGCCATTCTAATGTGATAGAGGGATGTGTTCCCACTTGATCAAGTGTAAGGGCTGAGCCATTCTGTCATGGTTAAAGGATTAGGTTCCTCCCATGTCAGATGTGAGTGCTGGCCATTCTGACGAGTAGGTCAGATGTAAGTGCAACTGCCATTCTCCGGGAGAATGGAGGCACCTAGTCAGTTACCAGGAATCCTCAGTTTGGGAATGAGAGCCCTTTCGATGCGATGTGTTTACACATGGTCGAATGTAAGTGCAGATCCTTTCTGACATGATGAGGTTGGATATAAGTGCTGAGCCATTTTGGTGCGATGTGTTTACACATGGTCAGATGTGAGTGCTATGCCTTTCTGACAAGATGGGCCTGGATGTAAGTGTAGAGCCATTCCGATGTGATGTGCTTGCACATGATCGGATATAAGTGTTGATCCATTCTAGCGCGATGTGTTTACACATGGTCAGATGTGAGTGCTGGGCCTTTCTGACAAGATGAGGTCAGATGTGAGTGCTGGGCATGTCTTTCTGACAAGACGAGGTCAAATGTTAGAGCTGGGTGAGCCATTCTGACTTAAGTGTCAAATATAAGCGTTGATGAAGACCGACATGAAGGGTAGGCCTACAGAGCTCACTCTATAGAACTTCCTGTGGCAAGAAGAATCAAGATAGCATCATTCTGAGATAGCATGTGATGATGATCCAGATTAAGTGATGATTTAGATGTGATGATGATCCAGATCAAGTGATGATCCAGATGTGATGATGATCCAGACTTGATGACGATCCAGATCAAGTGATGATCCAGATGTGATGATGATCCAGTAGTCGTGATGATGCAGATTTTGTGATGAAGAAGACTTGAAGAAGAAGATGACTTAGAAGATGACTTGAAGACGAAGAAGACGAAGAATACTAAGAAGACTTGAAGATGAAGATAACAAGATGACCCAGTCGATACAGAGAAGAAGACTAGTGTTGAAAATTGTGTCGAAAGAATACCTTCTGAGTTAAGAGGGAGTGTTTATGTATTTGTAACTTTAGAATGTATTCACCTATGTATCTTATGTCTTGTACCCCGATGTTTATTCCAGGATGTGTTTGTAATGTAATTGAGTCATGATTTCATGCCTCAATGTTTTGATCGGGAGGATCGATAATGTAAACAAGTCAAGTCATTGTGGGTAACCCTCCTATTGTCTAAGGGTTAAAGTCCCCGTAGTTCTGGGGAACTAGGGTTATTAGACTCACCTAGTGAAGTCAGCCCTAGTAGGGTTTTAGTCATGTCAGGAATCAGTATAAATAGAGAGGTGACCTCTCCATTTAACACACACTCAATCACACTCAGTTGTAGCGCATAGCTGAGGAAAACGAAGAAACTGGGGCTAGGAAGAAAGAAGTTACTGCTGTCGGGAGATCATCTTACTGTTTTGGGCTTTTCTATTTGGTGCTGATTCTATCTCTGAGGAAGTTACAGGGTTTTCTCCATTTATGGTTTCCCCAAGGAAAAACACTGTGTTCATTGTCTCTTGTGTTTGATTGTTGTGCTTGTTATTCTCTCAGTTAAAAGATCTTAATAATGCTAGCTTAATGTTAAAAATCTAACAATACAAGGTGAAAATGCAAAGGGCGGATTAACACTTCTATTCATAAATATTCTAATGCACTTGTAACAAAAGGAATAGAGCATGCATGCTGATCTAGGCTAGTTTATGTAGTCAAAGCTAAGGAAAATAGGGTTTAAATGAATGAAAATCCAAATCAAATGGATTTTGAACTTTGATTGTGTGATCCAAGGACAACCTTTGTGAGGAAAAAAAGTGTGACTATCCAAGACCTTTCACAACAACATTCAAATTTTTGATCACTACTGGCACATCACCTTTTGAGAGCTCAATTGGCTTAGGATTGAGTAGGTTCAATATGACTTCCCAATATGTATGGGTTGGTTTACAGGTGATACATTGGAACATTGTTCTGATGGAAATCAAACCACTATGGTAAAGCCATGTGACTTGGGCTAGAAGTGATGACAAATTTCTTCATTTATAGCTTGATTAAAGGTTTTAAGAAAAAATGGTGCTTCAGTTGAGAGGAATCTTTAGAGTAATCCAAGTACACTGATGTTTTTGCAACCATGGAGACAATCATGCACATGTTGACAATAATATTCCATCAGTGAGGTGGAGACCTGGGATACAACTTAACCAAAAAATTTAGTGCTAAAAGGTTGTGTATAGCACAACAGGCAGTCCTATTTACCCCCGTGATAAGTTTAAGAAACAAGGTGGTTATTGAACTGGAAGAATATTATGATAAAAGATGCATCAAGGAAACTAACGCCATATTTCGGAAGTACCTACCATCTTCAGCTATACGTGATTTAGAGAAAAAAAATAACTTTAGTAAAAGGAGGAAATGAAACAACTAATTTTAAGCCATAAAATTGGAAAGGTTGAGCCTCCTAAGTATGCTAATTCCACTTATCACAGAACTTTTATGCCAAGCTTGTAATGATTTTCTGTACAGTGTAATCTATACCAATATTATTAATGAGACATAAATGTGCATCTCTATATTTTGACACCCAAACATCATTGATCTCGATGCCTCATCTTGATTTTGGACTCTCTTGACATGCTAGAAAATCAAATCAGGGCCAAAAATCTAGAAGAAAACTCTGGACCATTATGATCAATTTCAGATACAAATATTTGTGAATAGAAATACAAATATCCCTAAAATCAAAATATTGAAATCAAACATGTTTAATAAATTTAAGTTCATAGTTTTGATAAATCATTGACACTGAATTCCCTCCCAGTGTTTGCTTCTTATTTTTATGATTTAGAAGCAAGAAGATCTAAAAGGGACCAATCCTTTTATAAAGTCAATGTTTTGCACCATTGATGAGTATAAAGTTAAGGACTTTCACCATGTTGCAAGCAAGTTTTATTTTCCATGTATGAGATCAAAAAAATAATTTATTAACTTTCAGAATTTCATGATGCATCATCGCTACTGGTGTTCTTTCTTTCTTCACTACCTACAGTTTACCCTTTTAGTTTCGCCCCCTTTCATCTTATCGTCTACTCTCTTTCTTTGTTTATTTAACCTAGCTTTTAGATTGTTGTGAAGATGATCTGGCATTTGTTGTTAACAAGATTTTCTCTTCCTCATCCCAATGACTTATTCACTAGTATAGCAAACCCATCATAGAGTTGAAAAAAAATGTTGTTGAAAGAATGCCCTTGCTACATCTAGGTCATCATTTCATACACATTCATCAAACATCTAAGGAATTCATATGCCTTTTTCAATCATTTCGTCTCTCAAGACAAGTCTCACATTGATCTACCAACTCTTGGATATTTGTCCCTCCGGTTTTTTTGCTTTGATCTGAACTCTTTCCTCGCTTAGGTATTTTCCTCTCTCCTTTCTCTATTTACATCTAAAAGGCCCAGGATAATTTTTTTTCTCTCCACAATCCCAATCATCTTGACTCTCTTTCTAGTCATCATCAAATCATTATCTTCCATACCCATCCAATTCCTCATTTTCAAGGCATTTTGCAATTTCTGGTCTACATCTTCCATCTCAAATAATTTAATGTATCATGGGTATTGGGCACACAAGTAATGGGAGTTGGGGAATGAGCTAAAAAATTTACATCATATCTAACCAAGGAAACCAATACTTTGGATGCCACAAACAATTTCATTATAAAAAATACATAGAAAAAATCATTGTTAAAACAATCAAGTTGTCATTCAAACTTACTTCAAGTTCTTCCCATATCTATTCCATTCATTTCCACATTCATTCTTCTTTACACATCTATCAAGTTCCTTACTACTGTCATTTGTCAGAACGTTTTCATTTGTAAACACTTACTCTGAAGAAAAGACAACCAATATAATAGAGGTGTATAGTAGTATCAAAACCATGGGGAAATATTTGTAATATTTCGCCAGATGATGTGTGTTTCGACAGTCCCTGCCATATATCTTGATATTCTTTGGGTTCCTATGGAAGTATTTTCTTGTTAGATTTTAGCAAGGTAAGGGTAAACCAGTGAATGCATCATCTGAATTCCGAGAATTAGCACTTGATGTACCTTATTTCTTGTTTCCCGCATGCTTTCCACTTCTCGTGATAATTCAGTGACTTTTTGCTGCACAGAAATATAAGCCCTCAAGAAATATTCTCCATCATTAACAATGCTATAAAAAATCTATTCAAGAATATTTTTTTAATTGAGAAATACTTCTTGTATCTACACAACAATATTTTACAACCACAACCACTCAAGGGATTTGAACGTGTGTCTGCAATCTTTATCAGACTTACCTCAAGTTCCATTATCTTAACTGAGTACATCTTGCTTTCATTATCTTTAAGAGACTTACCTCAAGTTCAATTATCTTAACTGTGTACATAGAAGACATTTGTTGGTAGTCATGCATAAGCAACTTCAACTGTTAAGAGGAAATACCGCTGCCATAAAACACTCGAGAATATTGTTTGCCTCTGAGGTTCAAAACTGGAAGCTTACAAATTTAAATGTGTGCATTGGCCAAAAAAAGGAATAAATGGAAAATTCCATTAAGATAAATCATAAAAGTATTGGCCATGAACCTTACAATTTCACTATCAATTAACAATGCCTGCAAAATGATAAGTAACTAGTTAAACAACATGTACGGACAAAAAACATTTGTTGAAGAAAAGTACCATTGGAAGTAATCAAATTTAGGACTTAAAGCTTACAATTTATAGACTTTTATCAATTGTGCATTTTTTTGGACAAGCCCCCGATTTTGCTGAGATGCATGGAAAAAATTGAACCACAATGGTTGCTCTGAAAACTTGTCTGTTAAGGAATTTCAAATATCAAATATACAATTCATCTCTTGACAGTGGAATACAATTAAATAGAAAATAAACTTGACATTATTTGGATTATATACTCAACTAACTCATTTGAAGAAACTATAAATCCTCAGGTCTATTAGCTATCTCTAAGCATCAAGGATACTTAGTAGCAGCAAGCTGCTTCTTCAACGAATCTATTTCCCGGGACAAGAAAATAAAAATGGAATCATTATTTGACGAACAAGTTCATCGTTCATGTAGGTGTGTTGGATAAACATAAGCTAGGAATGCTCACCAGAAATTCTTACCAAGAAAGTAAAATATGCTTCTCTCCACCATATGATTATGATTTTCTTTGAAATTACTAGGAAAAAAATGTTTAAAGCAAAAATTAGATCCAGTAGGAGCTTCATACCTCATGCAGATGAATTTCATCGCATTTGTTCAATTGTTATAAACAACTATTCTCCTTGCTTTTCCTTACTGAAGGAAGTGTCTCTGTGTTATATATATTTTGAAATTTTCCTCCTTTCATTAGCTACAATTGGTGCGATGCTTGGAATGCACTTTCCAAGCGTTTCTTCATATGCCATCTCTGGGACAAGTGTGAAAAGTTATGTCATGGAACACTCTAAAATAATTTACCTAGAGAAACATACCGATTTTCAAATGAGCTATTGTTGCATCTGGATCATCAATTTCGAAAAGGATGGGACTACCAAAACCATTTTAAAAATTGAAGGGAAAGTCATGATACTTGGATTGGAGCTACTAAGATCTCAAGAGCCTTCACCATTTTCTAATTCAAAATTTTCAAAGATGTCAAAATACAATTGAAAGGAGACTATTCTCTGTCCAGAGAAAAACATGTTACATGCACACTTCACAAATTCCCCAAGCCCATTCAGGGAGGGAAGCCGTCAATACTTTTCCTGCTCAAAACAATGCCACAAATTACTCAGACTATTAAAGATTAAGGGAGATAAATTGAAGATGTCAATGCCTATAAATAGTTCTGAACCTTTCATATTTCAAAAGAAAAGTAAGGAAAAAATTTTGAACCTCAAATGTTGCAGAATGTCTCATGTCACTATGTTCTTTGGAAAGGTTGTAGAATGTTTCCTGTCTCTATATTATTTGGAGAAAAAAATTATTGTAATAATTGAATATGATGAAGGAGTTTTACATTGTTTTCAATTTGTTTGCGTGGTAGTCTTTCGAAAGGATATGTGTCTCCAACTCATTGTTCTCAACTAAGAACCAGAGATATTACTATCAGATTATATGCACTATAAATTAACTAAGATGGCTCATCGATATACAGACATTAGTTATAACCTATATACTTAAAAAAATGGTACAAAATAATATGTACCATTCCACTAGGAAATCTACATTGGGTTTTGGGCTGTGTTACCGGATCCACCACCCTAGTGTGTAGGATCCACGAATCTGATATGTATCTAGATTGGATCCACCTCGGATCCACCATGGAAACAGATCCCCTATAAAAGGAAACGTATCCTAGTTTCATGAAATGGATCCTATGAAAAATAAAAAAATTCCTGAAATTTTCAAACTGATCGGTGATATATCAAACAATTCCTGCTCCAAACAGATCCTGCAACTTCCAGTGCTTCTATGACCTATTGACCCCCCAAGAATTTTTTTTTAAAGAAAAACTTAAAAAACCCTAAACACCTAATGGCTAAAAGCGTAAACCCCATTCTTGCTCAAGGTCTGATCTATCCTTATGTCAAGATATGCTCTTAAACTTTGATATTGATTTGATATATCAATATCAAGGTCTTCTCTCAATGTTTTCATTTGATATATCTTTATGGTCAAGGTATGTTGTCAAGGGTTGATCTATCTTTATGTACCATGTTATTGCTCACTTCACCTACACTATTTTGTATTCAATGCCACAACATTCAAGAAAACCACTTTATTCCCTGTTGATAAGGACAGGTGGATGTGGCTCACAAAACACTATTATGACCTGCTTCAAGTTCATGCTGAAATGGTTTTTAAAATTATCAATCCTGGTAACTTGGGTTTTGGGTAATTATCAATCCGGATCCGTATCCTGGTAACTTAGGTTTTGGGTAGAATTGTTGAGCTTCAAGCAGTTAAACTGGGTATTCTTGGTTTGTTTGAGAATAAACAAGGCAACATTAGACTAAGATTCTCAAGTTCAAAGCATGTCACTTGAAAAAGGAATAAACGGTAAGCATGTCAATATTGAAAATAGAAGATTGCAATCCAAAATTCTATGACAATAAAGTCCAAACTTGCATCTCACTATCACTCTTGGCTTCAACCTTGTAACACCAGTTCAAGGCATCACTTGACATTGAAGCTGTATTCATTCGCATCAACATTTTTCGTGATAATTCTTCCCTCTTAGCTTTTGACTATATTCGTTCACATCACGACTCCTAAGTTTTTCTTTTGACTGAATATATGGCGTCATGCTTACAATAATTATAGTTTATTTTCTCCCTTTAGAACAACAGAGTGCATAGTTTCATTTGCCTCTTACTAGGTATCAAACAATGTATTTTCAAGAAAATGTAAAATGCAAAGTTTTCACTTTACATCATTTCTCTAATCTCTTTTAGTAGCAAGTACTTTGCATTATTTATTCTCTAATATCTTTTAGAAGCAAGCACTTTGCATAATTTCTCTAATCTCTTTTAAATGAAAAAATTTGCAGTTTGCAATTTTTTTAATTACTTAGTGTTACAGCTCAATTTAACACCACTTAAGTGGAAAAGTCTCAATATATTAGCGCTATCACGTGCAAATTTGTTATAAAAGCACTATTATCACTTCAGTGCTTAACATCGCTCTTTTAAGCCATCTCTCGAGTCCATGGGAAGATTCCCTATGAAATGATTAGATCTAAGATTTGAGGAAAACTCAGGGAGAAAATCAACTTGTTTAAGATGTGAAAAGTGCATTTGTTAAGTCAGTTTCCAAATTAAGCGTTATACAACTTTAGATTTGCAATGATCAATATATTAAACAATTAGAAAATTTCTTAATGATATACAATAAAACAAACTATGGACATTTACAGTAACAATAGTGAAATGAGGTTAGCAATAGATCACAAGTCTAGAAAATAAAAGTACTTAAACAAGTAACTTCATTGTCATGATAAACAATTACCCATTCACCAATTGAGGTTACAATGTAGAACAAGTTGTTATTATATAGAACAAGTTGTTATTATTAAAGATCTTGAAGTTAGGCGTTAATGAGGCTTTGATTGAAATAATATCTCTGAAACAAGGTGTCACCCAAGTTTAATTAGATTAGTTTTGAAGTGATTAAATAACTTCTCCAAGTGCGGGGATGTGGTTTTCATCTTACTTAATGTGCCAATTACTCCAAGTTAATCATTCATGTATCATTTTTTCATCCATCCATGCTTCATGAAAATAAATACAAAATCAAGAACATGTGCAATTAATGAAAGAAAGATTGTACAAATGAAATTCCAAAATTTCTTAGCAGAAAATATGTATGATACAACACTTAAAATTAAATCATTAACCAAGAGACACTTCTAGAATTAAGAGTGCAATATATCCCAGATAAATGAGGTATCAAACCAATATTAACTAAATAAAACACCAAGTTATCTTGTTGCTATAAGATGTCCAATAAAACAATAAAACTTAGAAATTTTCCAAAATTTAAACAATTTACTTTAGCCAACAATTAGAAGTGTTTTAGCAAGTTAAGATTGATCATTGACCAAAGAAGAATTTCCAAAAAATATAAGCTCACTGTCCTAGAGTTTTGCAGTGAAGAAAACAATAAAAAAACTACAAGGGATGAGACCAAGTGCAAATCTTAAGTAATTTTTGTAGAATAACTACCCAAAATACCTGACAACTAAGCTAAAGGAAGTATGCGTTATGTAGTTCCATCATCAACTTTAGGGAACTTGGAAAAACTTCCAACCCTCCAAAAAATAACAAAATGTGTTTAGGGAATCTAATAATTTCCCATGCTCCATACTAAGATGGAAATTTTAACCCAAACAATATAGATATATGATATTGGTCCATTCATACATAATTAAATTATGGCTTATTCGAGTTCTGAGCCATGATATTTTTAAAATTTTGTATTTTTTCACTGTTCAATGGGATAGTTATCGACACACATTTTTCTACATGAAATATAAAGCCATTCGGTATTAGTTTTTTTTTTCTTTTTTTCGAGGGTTTGAAATTTTACATTTAGAAGCATAAACTAAAGGTTTCATAACAGATATCAAAGAGGCAACTCAAATTCCATTAGCCATATTAGGATCTGAGTCACATTTACTGGTTAAGAACAAGGCAGTTGAAGAGTAATTTGCTTTTCCATTCCCCAATGAACCCAATATTAGTATCCGGTAAGGACTTCCCTCTCTTCAGGTCATGTGAGACATGCTAATATGGCTCTTCCCAATCAACCCATGTTTATTTCAGACTGATGTACCATGCAGATATAAACTTGGATAGACTCGACCTTAGTAACCTAGATCAATAAACTAGGGTTTCCAAACAGATATCAAAGAGGGACCTCAAATTCCATTGAACATATGAGGAGCTCAATTACATTTACTGGTTAAGAACAAGGCAGTGGTAGAGTAATTAATGGGATTTTTCTAATCAGAGCTTACCCTCCCCCTTGGAGTAGTTTTTTTGATATTTTTGGAAAGGTGGTTTTCCCTCTCTATATATGCATACTAATGGGATTCTTCCATTCAATTCCCCATGGTCTTTGGAGAAGCCTTTTTGGATCTTGTTGGAGAGGGTGATTTCTAAAGTGTCCAAATTGTACTGTGGATTATTATGAAAACAGATAGACATTGATAACCATTTTTTTTGCGTGGATTGTGAAAACATCACAATGAGAACATGGGTACCTAACAAACATGGAGTTAAATTGAAGCCCTAAAACTAGTCAGCCAAAAACCAAAAGTCATTGTTACATTATCAATGTCACATAGTCATTCAATCGTAGAGAGTAGATAAAGCATTAATATTATGAGGGAAACATGAAAATCCCTACAATGATGGGCTTGGATTCCTATTTCCTGTGGGACTAGGGCATACAATGTTCCCCTCTGTCAAAGACTAAAAATAAGACATACATTCAACATTAAAAAACCAGTTCAACAACGCCATGGATGAGAACATAGAAAAAACAAAACTACCAGTTGCAGATATTGGCATATCATACCTTAAACAAGCAATCACTCTGTTCTCTGTTCTTCCAAAGCTTCATAGGTTTCTCATCCTCCCGAAGGTTATCAAAACAAAGTCCACTGACAAACTGTCTACCATAAACAAGCTGGAGTTTCTTTGTCCAAAACATAGGACACCTAGAACAACAACCGACGACACATACCTCCATGGTAGGCCCAACAACACTCCAAGATCTTCGCTCAGTATTTCCTCCTCCCAAGAATAGAGAGACCACCAATCCTACAGAGCAATTCATCCTCCATTCAAAGTTATCATTCAATCTTTGTAGCTTTCCATTGAGAAACAAAACGTCCCTATCATAAGCTTCAAATATCATGGATACTCCTATGTGAACACTGTCTGTACTGACATAAGTAGCTTCTGCAGATTGCTTATCAACTCTGTCCCTATGCAGAAAGGAAGAAGAAGTCTTAGAAGGAGCAATGTGTTCGCCATTCACTTCGAATCCGGCAATAAAATATGTGGGAATGTGGTAGAGAGTTAAAAACTGCAGAGCATTTTCAAGTGGGCATGAGCTCAACCGCATACAAAATACACTCAGCTCTAGCGATTGATTTGAAGTAATGAGGTCCATCATTGTCATTCCAACCACCATATCATGACCTGTCGTTATGCTTCTCGTCATCTAAACCCAAATCCCAGACATTTCCTGGTCTATAAAACCCTACAACTCGAATGGTGATGGCCCTCCCAAAAATCCACGAGAAAAAGACTAGTTGAAATTTTTGGGTTTCGGGGAGCAAAAACTTTCAATTCTATGAAGATACGAGTTTTCTGAACTCTTCATGTATGTGGAGTCGTTGAAGGGATTATACAAGAGGCTCCATTGTTTGTAAAGGTCTATGTCCATTGGCTTCTTTTGTCTACCTAAAGTGATTTGAGGCATTGGCATTAGATTTTACTTTATTGGAGTATCATGTTCACACGGGGATGAACAAGGGATGCTAGGGAGGACAATGACATAAGAGTGTCCTTTGGTTGGTGACTCTACAACAATTGAAATTTGGTTAATTATTTTGGGTCTAGGGCCATGATATGGTCATGTTGGCAGGAGCATTTTTAAATATTGTTTTGTAAAATACATGGCGGAGATTAGAGTTCCATTCTATATTTATAAGTTAATAAACTCACTCCCTTGATTAAAAGACCTTATAAAGTGAATCAAAATATTATGATATCATTAAAGAAGGATAATATAAAACATTATTATATGGATTACTTGTGTAATGTATCATTTCCTTAATTATAATTGAGCAGTTATTGATATTAAAAATTAAATCATGTCAAAGTCATGGTGGGATCTTATGGAACCAACCTAGATCCAAATCCTAGGTTCTATCAAGCGTCGAGAGGGATCAAATATCCCGTGGTGCAAACCTGTTCTCAGGTATTGCACTAAACGGTATAGATATTTATTGATAGTTCAAATGACAAAGCATCAACATACAAAAAATCATCAATAATGGAAGTTGGTATTGTTGCTTGAACATATTTGACAATGATATTTCAATTGTTGATTAGATGTGCTTTGCTTGAACTAGTTCTCACCCCTCTTGTTGGACACTTGGCTACTTATGTGGAAATAGTTGCCTAGTCCAAATCCTCTAGGATATGAGAATTGATCTATGTATTTAGTTTACTAAGAATTCTATCCACAAATGTGAGAAAGAATCCCTTAGGTTTCCCCGTAAAATTGTGTATCCATAAAAAACAGTAATAATGACATAACAATATTTTATTTCTTGGGTTGTGGTTTAGTTGTTGCGATGGGACACCACAAAGCAAACAATCCAGGTTGAAATCTTGGTTCTATTGCTATAAGTTTCCTATCTTTTCTTAATCGAATTTATGTTATGGAAGTTGCTTATCTTTTTCTAACAAATATATATATATTATGGAAGTCATGATATGGGTTGCTTCTATTTTTTTTAATTGATTATATATTATGGAAACATATTGTCACTTTAATTGTTTTTTTTTGTTTTTTTTAATTTCAGTATACGAGTTTTGATATTGTCTTCTAATTTTAGAATCAAAGACCAAACAAATTTAGCAAAAATACATATTTTTGAAATTCTCATGTGTTATTTTCCCTTTTATCTTTCCATCTATATGGAACTGCAATACTTTTTTCCCTGCAACTTGCAAAATTTTTAAAGTTGTTTATTGCATTTCAATAAAAGAAAGAGAAATGATTTTTGTGTGGGTCTCTCCACTCATGGATGTTTGTTTTGTTCTTGATCGTTTCTTGCCAAAGACAGTCTTCGTTGTTAAAAAATGCTCTACTCATATTGGATGTTTCTCATTAACTTATTGTTGGTGATATTAATATTTAATCGTATATAAGTATGACCTTTTAACATATTTAAAATGATTAGTTCTTCTTATTGATATTAACATTTAATGTTGTGAAAGTATAAACTTTTTAAAATTTTAATTTTTTAATGTAATTTATTGTTTAAATAAATATAATTATGTAATATTGAAATATTTAAAGTATAAAACCTTCTACAAATCCACACCAATTTTGGTAAAGGAAAAGTATATATTTCATATTTGTCACAATATTACTATAATACCTCAACGCAAACTTTTGGCAAATGATATGATGCATAGGCTTTAAATCTGTGACAAATATTAATAAATTCTATGGACCAACGTCGATTTTGGAAAAGGATTTTATTATTCCAGATCGATCACAAATACGGTAACGCTAGCTTTTGTCAACGATGCATAGGTTACAACACTGTAATAATTATTAATATAATACCATAACACATATTTATACAAATTATGCTGACATGTATCTGCCAACGCAGAAAGAAGGAAAGTGATTGCAGATTTGAGATAAAATCGCAGGTGAGAAGATCATCAATGGATCAACACAAAAAAAAGGGATCTCATACAGAGTTCGGGTCTAATACATTCCATAGATCAAAATTTCAGATCACAACTCAACAATGGTTATTATATACAGAATTTTAAATCGCAGGCTTCATGCATTACCACATAACCACTCAAACAAAGATTTCCAATAAATATATATATATAAAATATGTAGAAAATAATACTGCCAAATTGTAATACAGGACATGCCAAATTGTAAGTAATTGGACAATGCATTGTGTGCTTAGCATGGGATCTAATTTCTGTAGGTAGTTCCTTTGTGTGCGTTAAGTTTGCATTCGTTTCCAAGTCAACACTCATATTTATACAAAGACCGCATTGCATATTTCCAGCTCTGTATTCGCTAATCTCCCTCTACTGGAGAATTTAGATCTGATTTAAAATTAAAATTTAAAATAGATTATCTATTTGCTGCTTAGCTTCTTTTTGTCACAAATATGTGTTTTATAAAATTGGATCTTGGTGTTTATATGGTAGTTTTTTTAACTTTAAATTTTCTATTATTTATAGCCTACATAACGTTATGTAACGTTACAAGATCTCCCCCATAACGTTACAAGATCTCCCCATACTGGGTTGTAAAGCGCCTCTTGGCGCAATGATTAATTTATTTATATTTGAAAGTATTAATTACGTTGATAGAGCTTTCAGATGAGAAAGGTTGTATGGGCAGTATTCGTAAATTCATCATCTCTCCCTCTAATACAAACTCAACATGCTTATCCTCACCAAAAAGCATGCAAAGCCACTATGTGCATTTTTGTTGATGAACGTCCATCGCTATAGCAACGTTATGGACTATGTGTCACTATAACGACAATTGTTGGGGACATTTTCATTTTTTTCCAAAATTTTAAACTGTTTTTCCACGAAAAAATCGATTTTAACTTTTTCGTGGCAAACTGTCATGGGACTTTTGAGCCATATGTAGTAGTGCCTCTATTTTCCTCACATACTTTTTAATGTCCCTTACCAAATCACAATATAAATTTTCACTTCTTTGAGTTTGGTTGAAGACTTGGTCAATGTGTGTGGGATACTAACAACATTGTGGATGATTAGAAATCTATCCTCAATTCTTTTCTAACGATAGGCTGGTGTCAAGGTTCATATCAGTTTTGAATCCTTTAAAAAGGGATGTCCCAGCCTGCACCTTTTATATAAAGAGACCATATCTTGTGGAAGACATTTATACTATTGTGTACCAGCTTTCGGTCATGTCATTTGTCCCAGTCATTATCAGTTTGAGAATATTTATATTAACAATAAGTGGTTGTCACCGCAAACAAATCTGACTCCTACAATAATTTCCTCGACAAATTCATGTAAAAATGAAAATCTGAGCTTAAATCAGATTGTTGGACATGAAAAAATTGAGTCAAACCTTAAAAACGAGAATACTAGACATGGGATTAGATTGTTCAAAACAGATTTTTGGATTGATTCAACTTTCATGGGGATGTCACTCGAGTTTAGTTGGGGACATTGTTTCACACCTGGGATGTGGGACCAAAATGGGGAGACACATCTCTAGGTCTGCGACACATCCCCTGGTAATGCAATGAACTTCTCAAACTCTTATCCAAATGCACATGATGGAAACATTAAATACGACAAAACATTAAACAATGCAACTTTACCAACTCGACAATTCACAGCATTGGAACCCACAGAGAAAATACATCATAGTGAGAACACATGGAACCAAATCCATCATATTTTGATATGTTCCTCTACCTCCACCATGATCTATGCACGACACAACTCACACATCACCAATACTCTTTTCAAAATGTGATTTCCCTTGTATATATCTCAATTTGCATGAAAGCATACTTATTTTAGATACAAGCAAGCTTGGAACCCTAGGTTTCTTCCAAGTGCCAAGACATTTTTGAGTTATGTTTGTGTTTGGAAGTTGAGATTCCCCTAAAGATCAATTCAAAATATGAGTTGTATTTGAAGTCCAGAAATTTTTGTATGCTATTCCATACTGATGTATAGAAGTGAAAAGATAAATGATGGAATGTCAATCTATTTGTGTTGATCTTCTTCGCCATTTTTACAAAATGTCGGCACACTCCATAACAAGCTCCACGATTGTTTCCATGGTTAAATTAAATTTGAAGCAATTTATGTATGAAAAAAACTATAAATAGCTCATTGATATTTTATTATAGACTTCTCTTATGTTGTACTCATTCGACTATGCTTAAGATCATCTTCATCTATAACTTAGCAAAGAGTGGAAAAATAAAAAGAGATATAAGGACTGGTTTGCATCTTGTAAATAGTTTCTTTGCTAAGAGAAGACTAGATTGGAGTAAGGAGAGTGTTGACATTATAGACACCCCTCAAACCTGGATCCTAAGCATAAGAAAGTTTATGTTATGCATTGCAACCCCCAACCTTATAGTGTGTTTTGCAAAACAACTCAAAAAAAAAAGATATGAAGGGTCAATTAGGTGTGGTTCAATGGTACATCTACGTTGAGATGGATCTATGTTGGTTTTATCACATCTTGACCAAGTGGGATATAGAAAGCACCTATAGAACAGAATGACTTTAGAAACTATGGTGGATGTTGTATGCATGTATGAGTTGTTCCATAATGTGATGTATCTAGTTTAGTGGGGCATCTTTTAGAGTTGCTTCTTCTCTAAAGAAGCAACTATAAAATAATCAACTACTAGAAGAGACTCAATAGAGAATTGACTACTAGCTGAAGAGATACAACCAATTCAGAAACATATCATTGACAATATCACCTACTGTTAATTATAGGGTCATTTTGTCTCATTTTTCTTGAAATTGATCATTCAGTCTAGCAGTCTCGAATCTACAAACTATGCATCAGGAAACCCTTTGATCATTTTCCAAAGGGAATAGTTGCAGAATATATCTAGCATATAAAAATGTTATTTCTATCAATATTAGACTTAAAATAATAATTTAATAAATCTAAATCTTGCAATTTAGGGGATATAAGAAATTTTTATCAGCTCCGTGAACCATAGTTTTCAAAATGATGACCATATATGACATGTAGACTAGATATTTTCTATGCAGATGCATGTTATGCGATGGTCAAGGGAATCGTAATGGTCCATCGTACTCGCATAAGTATTTATCAAATGACATTTTATTATTAGTATTATTATTTTGGGATTACACCTTTAATGACATCTTAATTAGTTCTAACACTTTCATAAAAAATTTAACCACTCCTTCAATGTTCCACCACCACAAAAACCTTACAAATGGAATATTCATCATGTCAATGATATATGATCCTATAATGGGGATGCTTCTTGGTGTCCATACAAATATACAAGTTATTGACCCATGATATTTGTCTTTGGATCTCATGGTCCATACATGGGACATTGGACCACCACACAAGTTCTACAAAGGGAATATGAGTGAGATGTGGTGTTTCTTTCAAGCGTTAGAAAACCATAGATGGTCTTCAAAATCATAAAATGTTTTAGGGTTTAAATTCAAGGTCTTGAGCCATAAAAATTTTCTGTGGAGCTCATGGGTCATGCATGGGGCCACAACAACCACATAGGAAATTAGTAGTAAATATCATCCCTCAATTGCATTATGGTGGTGATTTTGAGGTTTTCCTCATTAGAGGTTAGTCTTAGTGTGTAAGATGTGGTTTGGTGCCAAGATATAGGTTGTTTCACCATAACTTTTGTCCTTGAGACTCATGGGCGATGTGTGGGGCCTCGAGCCACCATAGTTTTGCATGTGAGAGGGATATGGTGCTCATTTAAATCTTTGGGATGTTAAGTGTGGTTTTCATTTCCCATTAAATAGCCCAATGCAAAAATACAAAGCCTTACACCAGTATTTTCCTCTATGGCTCATGGGAAATGTGTAGGGCCTTAGTTATCACATAAGCCCTTCATAGGAAAATTTTAACTTGCAAGAGGAATATAGTGGCCATATCAATATTTGTAACACTTAGGATGGTTGTTATGAACCAATATTTAAATTAAGGTCAGTCTAATTCTTTACCAATTTCATATAGGTCTCATGGTCCATGCATGGTCTTCTAGGCCACCACATAGAGCTTCTGTAAGGAATATTTAGCATACATGTGAGATATGGTGATCATTTTGAAGATTAGAAAAATAAGGATGGTTCTAAAGGCCCATTCCTTGGTATAGGTACACATATAAAATCTCACATTACATATTTTCATAACGATCTCATGGTCCATTTATGGGGCCCCAAACTAACATACATGCCCTCCATAAGGAGTTTTGGATTTTAAGTGTAATATTGTTAGTATTTAGAGGTTTAAATTACCAAGGATGATTATCAATACATGTCCCATGGTTTGATGTGAAAAGAAGTGGCATTAGGCCATAACATTTGTTTTGGGGCTCATAATCCATCTATCGCGCCATAGGACACTATTAGGGGCAAATATTTGTTGACGTGGTGTATTTTCATGTTAAATTGCAACATTTAGTGTGTGCAAGCAAGTTAGGAGAATTTTAGAGTATGGTGCAAAGGTTGTGGATCCCAGTGATTTTTTTTTCGATGATTAGATCCAATTACACACTTCATTCTTTCTTCGATTGGAGGTGTGGGGGGCTATGCAATTCGTGATCATAGGGAGATATCCAATAATTTTACGTTGTTTGTGGACATGAATTCCTTCTACATAAATAAAATATAGCGTCACACAAAAATGCTCTCACATGAATCATAACCACTAATAGTGACATTGATATATCTTAGGTTATGTTGGACATTTTTCGAACACAATTCCTAGCTCTAAACCTAGTGCAATTCCTAGTGCAGTTCCTTTTGAAATTTATGGCATTATTCCAGGCGCTATACCTAGCGCTATGTTGGATGTTTTCTAGGCACAAATCCTGGGTCTATACTTGGCGCTATGTTGGATGTTTTTCCTGCCAAAATTCATGGCACAATTCCTATCACTAACCATGGATTAATATATGGTGCTATGTTATTCAGTGGCTATTCAAGACGTGTTTTGGGAGGCTATTTTGGGTGTTATATGGGATGCTTTTTTGGATGCTAATTGGGACATTATTTGGGATGTTAATTGTGATGCTGATTGGGACACTAATTGGGATGCTAATTAGCATCCAAAATAATGCCAACGTTTAAAAGGGACGCTAATTGGGATGCTAATTGGGACGCTAATTGGGGCTTTAATTGCTACGCTAATTGGGACGCTAATTAGCGTCCAAAATAGCGCCAACTTTTAAAAAGGGACACAAATAATGCCATCAATAGCGCCATCCCATGGAAAAGCGTGCACTTTGTCCAAAAAATGATGAAAAATACACAAAAAGTGATAATGGATGCTAAAAAGGAAGCTAAAAGAGACGCTAATCACAGGGTTTTGTTGTAGTGATTATTTAGTCAATTAAATTAATAACACTGGATTTTGATGTATACTATAGTTAGTTTATTTTAATTATTAATTAATATTTGGATGAGTTTTAATTACCCACGAGGGCGCATAAGGAGATACAGATGGATCTCTGATTTTTCAATCAAAAAGGAAACTTGAATAAAAGTAACATAAAGAAATAAATCAACAGTCAAGTAGAAAAGATGGAAAGCAACAAGAAGCAAGAAAATCAATGAAAGCAACATAGAGTAGAAATTCAGAACTTTCCTAATTTCTGTAGTTAAGAAGGAATAGTAAAATAACAAAGTAGTCAAAGGGATTTAGGAAAGTATACATGGGACAATTTTATCCAATGAGGATGAATTCATGAAGACAAGTGGGCCAAATGCAAAGCTTCTTTCCAAAGAAACATCAAACTCATATCTAATTCGAATTCGTAGAAAGCAGGGCTTAGAAGAAGGAAACAAAAAGGACTGTAACTTTTCTAAGAAGAAACATAGCTTATAAAAGAAAGGTTGATTGCACCACTCATCTCTTTTGGTTAAGTATGTTTTGGTTTTGATAGCTCTTGAGCTCTCAATTCAACTTGGGAGATGTGCCCCTAGTCATAACTCGGAGATATGCCCCTGCTACTTCAACTAGCTAAATATCTAGTTAGATGTTTGGATGATGGAATACATCCATTTTCAATGATTTTATTGTAGTCCCTAAAGATAAATCAAGTCTAATTTGATATTTAGAGCAAGCACTGTGAAGTCAGTAGTTCAAATCCATGAAGTTTTCCAGTTATTCTCTATGATGATTGTTTGTACTGATTTATAAAGTTATGAGCCTCTTCTATAAGGAATTTTGACTAATAATTGATGTAATATTTGTCATACTGTACTCCTGATATTATTCCATAACTTATATAATGTTCAAGTATGAATTTCAAGTGATCTTCCATTACCTAGTCTTGTTTTGCATTAATTTTAACTAGTTTTCAGTGCTTCTTCAGTATTCCATCTTCTCCTTAATGAATTTATATCCTATAATTTTATAATGTTAATTAAGGTCATAATATACTCCTGAAATGTGTGATTTTGATAATTCATGTCCTTCACATACTATCTTGAAAATCCCGAACATGAACTAGTTCAGCAGTCCCAAATAACACCATTATTTGTCTAACCTCCAAACTCTATCAGATTATGTCTCAAACTTTGTATTCAAGTTGTAGATAAATAGGGTCAGTCAAAATAGCTTACCCCAAGTTTTATTACTTCCAATGTGCAGCAGAATCTTTGGGTTTCCATAGAAGTCCTCGGGGAATGTGCATTGATAGTCTTGGTTCATCCAAGGAAATAGTCACAGGCATGAAGCACACATAAATGTTCCATTATAAAAGTATTGGCCTTGTTGTCATATTATTATCAACTTAGCAGGTATTAACTTCAACTTTGGAAAATTTGGGAGTGTCTAGTGTTGTTTGGTCTTTCCTCCAGAAGTCTAGTCAAACTAGCTAGTCAAGTTTTGTGTTCTTTGCAATATTGTGCCAAATCCTTCCTTTGGTACATTACATTTTATAATATTGTAAAGGAAATCCTGATTGTATAGAAATGTGAAAGTATGATATTAGTGGCAGAGATAGTGGCCACAGTGCACTTATCCAAGGCTTTTCATTCGATTGTTCAATATTCAAAATATGGAGAACCAATATTGTGATGCATGATGGATGTATTTCCTGTTGGAATGAAGGAAAAGGGTTCACATGCCAATAGTTAAAATTTTAGAAGATAAAATCACTCGATCAGCCTGAGGTCAAAGGGTCTTTGAAAACACAGGAAGGTACTCATGATTCTCCAGTGTTGGCGGGGGTATTGGGTAAGTGAGTTACGCAGCACCGCGGAGGCTGCACAAGCTCACATGCCACCGTTGAGCTCCACAACAGCGCGATAAGCGGAAGAATAATTGTTTTTAGAATTCTTTATGCAATTTTGTATCGATTGACCACATTTTGTGGATATAGGTCACTAGTTTGTTAGAAGTTAGTTAGAAGTGGAGCTTGGATGTAAAGGCGCAAACCTATATATAGAGTTAGAATTGCAATTGTAAAAGGGGAATCATTGATGAAAAAGATCATACGATCAATCCTTTTTGTGATCTAAGGTGTGCCCTTGTCACTTCATTTTGTCTTTGAGCAATTTTGGCTCTATCTATGTTGATCAGTTAGTGAATCTGGGGACGTGATCATTCTCCTGTTGTGGAGAAGTATTGTATAAATTGGATCTATTGCACAGAAGTAATATGACATGACGGATGTTGCTCTGAAATGATCTTATTTCTTGTCTTTTCTGTCTTCTTGATCTGCAATGACTATGATGGATGTTTTATGAATGAATGTTAATGCTGCGATGAATGAAGTAATGCGATTTGTCAGTGATTTACTAGCTATGCAAATAGATCTATAATGGATGATGCGATTCTGATAGACTGTCTCTGGAATATCTGTTGATTATGAATTTCAATCGCTAAGAACCTACCCTCCCTTCCCACTGTCAGAAACTTGGTTCCGACAACTCTCCCTTGACATCTCGGGTGAGACTTCATCCGCTCTCTGGGTGTTTCCTGGTAGGATCAAACCTATCTGCGCCGATGCTTAGGGAGATCGCGTTGGTTGGGCGTCGACAGAGTGGGAACCCCTGTCAACGAGGATTTCTTGGTGGATCGTGCTAACAAATGGTTCCGTTGCTGAGACCTCATTGCAACTAAAGGGAGGATATGTTGTGGCATCCAAAAAAACCCAAGATTGAAGAGTGGTTTGATCTAAAGCTGTGAGATTTCGCTGAAACAGGGAACCAGAATATGAAGTTGTTGATACCCAGGTGGCTGAACAGATATATCTACGACGGTCACTACGAGTGGTTCTTTTTTGAATTTTTGGTCATACTGTATGAATGGCTAGCACAGTTCACTTATAACAAGAATAACCATCAAGGAGGAGAGCCAACATCCTGGACCCCCAGACTGATCCAGGAACTACAAGAGACTAATAACAAAGCATCACGAACTATTGAAGTATGGATGGATAGTATTTTGGAAGGATACATCACTGAGTTTGCAGTGGATACCAATAAGGCATACATCGAAGTAGAAAGAGAGTTCTTCAACAGGCCACGAGGTAGGTTCTTGCTGTCTCTACAATTATCTGTTAAGATGCTCATATGTGAGAAGGGTATTCTAAAAATGCACCTCGAGTAGTGGAACTCTGATATGTGGAGGCCGTGGACCCTGCAACGAAAGGGGAAGGAAAATGGAGAGATAAGGGGTAGATGGGTATGAGTTCTGATGAGACTATGAGGGTCACTAAGGAAACAAGTGGTTGTACGAGGGAGGAGAAAGGTTTCGACAAGAGAAGAGGCAGAGGATAGGGGAAGGTCTTGTTGCAATCGAGACGCAAGACCACAAAGAAAAAACACATGGGACGAAGTGACCCTACAATGGCGACAAGGATGACCAGACCCAGACTACGCCCAGGATAACAGGAAGCTCGAACCCCGATAGTAACGTGTCCACACCTCCGCGCATCACTCCACCAATAGGTAGTAAAGCGCATTCTACGTCACCTTGTCCGACGTGCCAACAACAGTCTATCAGTAGAACACCATTTGTGGGAAGAAGGCCCAAAATGGCAGGCGACGAAACAGGACTGATGACCCAATGTAGTACTGGTTCTTATGTGAAGAAGTTTGGACTGCTAGACATAGTGTGGATGTTGATATCAAGAGAAGCCAATTGGAGACCACCCTAAAGGGTCATGCGCTTGACTAGTACATGAGGTTCATGTAGGTTCCTCAGGGAACCCCAACAAAAACACTGAATGAGAACCGGGAAGGACTATTCAGGGAATTTAAGAAACCCAAATATGAGGCCCAATACATTACATAACTCAAGGAGATTAAGCAGTTTCCAAAAGAAACTATTTGGGATTTTGATCAACAGTTTAATATGTTGATGGCTTGAGTCAACTTTAAAATGAGCAATGTTTAGCATAAGAAGTGGTTTATTGCTGCACTGGTTCCACACATCAGACAATCGTTAATGCAACAAAAGATCACAATGCAAAATGAGGCCCTGGAGATGGTGATGAAGTTAGAAGCTTCACCTATTGGGGAGACTGCAATTGGCATGAACTAGATTTAGACGCAGCTAGCAAATTTGATGCTCGAGCTACAGGATATTAAGAAGGAGAAAGAAGAGCATGATGAATGTCGCACGGATGGCCACACCAAAGACACATGTTCAACTTTCCGAAATTATTTGCTATCAGGAGTGTTGAACCCTCTGAGTTGCACTGGTATTCCATGGTGTCACGTATGTCAGGTATATGGGCATTGACATGATAACTGTAGCTACATGCAGAAGATGGTTATGAAGGATAAAATCTTGTATTGCTCCTTTTGTCACTCAGTAGGGCACGAGGATAAAGACTGTCGAGCTTACGACCTACTTCAAGAGAGAACATATGATTCATATTTCATGAAGGGTGAGGATCCTCACATGGTCTAGCCATCGCAGCCATAGATGGTACATCCAACAGTAAAATACACACCACCTATGCAAGTGCAGTTTATTCCATCGCAGCCGCAACAACAGTTCGCATCTCAAACCATAGTTCGTAGCACAACCACAATTTGCACCGCGACCGTAGTATAATCAAGTGCCAATTTCTCAGCCTCAACAACAGTATGTTCAAGAAGCGCACTACATTCAGTAGCAACTGAATCCCCCGTAGTAGCTATCCCAACCACAGTATCAGCAAACCAGGGGATTTCGAGGAGGATTCTGGGGAGGATTTAAGGGACGAGGAGGAAGACGAGGTCAGGAATCCATCCCATTTTACACTTGCGAGGTATTTGGCCACTATCAGAGGGAGTGTCCCCATGAGTAGTGTACATACTATGAAGCAAGCGAGCATAACATCGAAAGTTTCCCTCTGTTGATTGCAAAGTGGCAGGCCATGTACATCCCTCAGTTATAGAACCAGTTCCAAAACCAAAACCAAGTGCAAACCCAGCAGCCATTGCAGAATCGGCCTCAGATCCCACTGCAGACTTAGAACCAACCGATGAACCCACCACCAATTCATAATCCACCCCTGAATCCAAATCCAAACCTAAATCAAGGACCCGCGATTGTGAAAATTCTAGCAGAACCCATAGCCCAAGTTGTCGATGTTGCTATTGTCACTCATGCAGGTGTGAAGACTGGAGAATACGGACCCTGTCCATAAGTTCGGCTCGCAGGGAAGAAAAAGATAGCCTTTGATATTGCGATAGAGAAGGAGACATTCTTTCAGGCCAAACATGCAATCACAAGGAATCCGAGTAAGTTACCTGTGGTAGAAATGCCATCTACTTTTGATCATTATGTAGAGGCAGGACCATTGCAACAGCATGATACCCTGCAACAATTATTTGAGAACTGTCTATCATTAGCTAGAGATCCTGAGGCTCTCGGTGATATTGAGAATTTTCTAAGCCAAAGGGATCAGCCGCTGAAGGATTCCACAGTAAATTCCCTCCAGAAGAGAAAGACATGTAAAGAGATGAGAATGAACATCCAGATAGGGGACTATGAAGTTGATTATGTTATTCTGGATCTAGGTTCGAATGTGAATATTTTGACCAAGCGAACTTGGCAACCTATTGGTCGTGTCTCGAACCTGGTTGTCGATGTCGAAGGTATGAAGACATATGTTGATTTCGATGTTATTGAAGTAGTTGATGGTGGAGGCTCTTATCTTGCGCTGCTAGGGATTGGATGAGACAATGATAGCATGGCAGTTATCAATTTCAAGAAGCGTGTTATGAAATTTGAAAACCAAAATATTAGAATCATTGCTCCCATGGATCCTCAAGAGGGACGATGTTATATTGAACCTATCAAGTATGAGGTTGGTAGAGGCTAGGATCATGCCTACAACATCTCTGAGGACTATATCCACCCTACTGTCGATAGTGAACTCGGATGGTGCAGTGCTAGCTCTGTGTCCTCTGACTCTGATGATGCTTTAAAAAATTGGCAAAATCGACTTCATGAGGTGTTGTTTAGAAAATGTGGTCTGATTACACAATCTCTATGCCGTGTTGCGACTAAGATCATCGATCTTCCAGTTTATGAAGGGATACCATAGTTGACTGAATTCCTCCAAGAATTTGAAGAGAAAGTATTTGAACCATAGAGGTTGTTGGCACTGGAGGAAGCATTGAAGGCTACCCCAGCACGCTGGTGGGCGGCTCACAAACAGGAAATCCATGGATGGGAACAATGTCGATGATTAATGATGGTGCGCTTCGGGGACTCAGAGACCTATCCTACTGGGAACTATGATGGGCGCAATGACCCCACCAATCATTTAATGAAATGTTAGGCTTTTTGGGCATCATGACCCAAGGATGAGTGGGTCCACACTTTTTTCCATACTTTGGACGAAATTCCTAGATCCTGGTATTTAGCGGCAGAGCTATGCATAACCATCACTACCTGGAAGGAGCTGTCAATTTTCTTTGCATAGACTTTTAATTTCTAGGATGCTAACCTTGAGGTCCACAATGCACTCCAACTCATCCGCGATGTAGTATTGAAGGTTGTGCCACCCGCATAACCTGTAGATCCACATGTTCAATGTCATATGCAATCTTTGATTGCATGCTATAATATATCTCGTGAACCTGAAGATGATGATGACATGAGGAACGTCAACATTCTAGAATAAGAAGGAAGTCACAATGTTGCAGTATCAGACATACCAACCGACCCCATGATTCAGTCGCTGAAGATCCGCAAAGTTAACATTGGGACAGAAGAAAACCCGAAGTTTTCTAATGTTGGGAACTATTGGGACAATAAGACAATGGCACAGATCATGGATCTGTTGCATGAGTTCCAAGATCTATTTTTGACACGATTCTCAAAAATGAAAGGGATATTAGGGGATCTAGGGGAGATGAAGATACCATTGAAACCAGATGCGAAACCTGTGTGACAGAGGCTGCATCGACTGAACCCGCGATACAAAGATTGGGTCAAAGCTGAGCTTGACCGGACGTTGGACACCGATATAATTGAGCATGTTGAGGAATCAGAATGGATAAGCCCAATGGTGTTTTAGGACCAAAATACTGGAGAAGTTCGTATTTGTGTCGACCTACAGAAGTTGAACGATGCCTACTTGCATGACCCATTTCTTACGCCTTTTATAGATGAGGTCCTTGAAGGGGTAGGCGGTCAGGATATGTACTCATTCACGGATGGATTTTTTGGGGTATCACCAGATCCGAATCGCAAAGGAATATTGGCATAAGACCACATTTGTCACTGAATGGGGTTGTTTTCAATATACAGTCATGCCTTTTGGATTGAAGAATGCGCCAACAATCTTTTCATAGGTGGTTGTCGCTGCATTCAAAGATTTCATTCAAAAATTCCTATAGGTATACATGGATGACTAGACAGTCTATGGTTTGGTTATAGATCATTTAGCAAACCTACAATTGATGCTGGAAAGGTGTCAAAAGCATCAAATCGCATTAAAATCAAAGAAGTGCATTTTTTGTTCGCCATTCAGAATACTGTTGGGACATATTGTGTGTAAGCAAGGGCTGTTGGTTGACCCTGCGAAGATTGCACTTATCCTTAGTCTACCACCACCGACGAATGTGAATATTCTTTGGGTGACGCTGGGACACACAGGGTACTATCGCAAATTAATCAAAGGATACGCCGTAATTACGACCCCCATGGAGAAGCTGCTAAATAAGGATTCCACATTTGAGTGGAATCTCGAGTGTCAGGGGAGTTTCGACACCCTAAAGGCCAAGACGGGGGCTTCACTTGTTTACCAATATCCTATCAAGTTAGTTCATATTGTGGGTTTTAAAATTATAAAAAATCAAACCAATATATTGTAGGTATTAGGGGGATGAGGGGTTTAAGGTGGGGATGGGTAGGGTGGTTTATAGGGATTGAGGTATAAAAAGGGGTGGGGAGGAAGTTTTAAGTATTGGGAGGGGGTTTCAACAGAAAGAGTTTGGGTCAATATCTCTCGAAATTAAGGGTATTCTTTAATATCCCACGATTGCACGTGCTATGTGAGAGGTTCACTAAGTGAAGTCCCTGTGAAGGCCAAGATGGCCTCGAATCCTATCCTGGTATTCCCTGATTAGAGCAAGGAATTCCACATCCATTTCAATGCCTCTTCTATTGCACTAGGGGTAGTACTTGCGCAGCCAGGTGAAGGAGACATGGATTGTCCAATCACATTTTCCAGTAGGAAGCTGTATTTTGCAGAAAAAAATTATACAACCACTGAGAGAGAGGGTTTGGCCATGGTTTATGTGATGCAAAAGTTCTGACACTATCTATTGGGTGGTCAATTGAAGATGTTCACGGACCATTCTACTTTGCAATACCTAGTTAATAATCCTATGCTGGGGGGGGAGATCTATCGATGGCTGCTACTTTTCCAGGAATTTGACTTTGAGATAATTATGAAGCTAGGATGGTTGAATGCTGGCCCTGATCATCTCTCTCGCATTGAAATAGGATAAGAGCCTACTAATATTGATGATGGATTTCCTGATGCGCAGCTGTTCTGGGTAGAGATCGTGAATGACCAATTATCTCCAATCATTCAGTTCTTGGCAACCAGAGATGCTCCAGAGGACTCGTTGACTAATTAGAAGAAGCAGTTGGTAGTGAAAGCTTCGAATTTCTAGCTTATTACGGGACAATTATACTAACTTGGACCAGATGAAATCTTGCGATGGTGCATCTTACCGTGTGAGCAAGGACCTATTCTAGAAGAAGCACATGCAGGAATTACGGGAGGCCACTCTGGTGGTCGAGCTATTGCGCGTAAAGTGTTGCGTGCTGGGTTATGGTGGCCTACCATACATAATGATGCGGTGGATTATGTGCGAAGCTACGATGTCTGTCACCGCGTCGGCAAGCCATCACAACAGGATGAGATGCCACTGGTGCCCCAGGTAACTCTACAACCTTTTGATAAATGGGTCGTGTGCTTTGTGGGTCCAATTACTCCACCAGGAAAGAGGATTGGTGCATGGTACATCATTATAGCAACTGATTATCTGAACATGTGGGCATAGGCCGTGCCGGTCATGGATTGCACTGCTGCGACAACTGCCAAATTCATATTCGAGAATATTGTGACAAGGTTTGGATGCCCCAGGATATTGATGAGTGACTAGGGAAGTCACTTTATCAATTGAACCGTGAGACCGCCAATCAAGGAGTTGCAGGTATAGCATCATAAAAGAACACCCTACCATCCACAACAAAATGGAAGTGTCGAGGCCTTCAACAAAATATTGGAAACCATGCTTACAAAGGTATGGAATACTAATCGCGATGATTGGGATTTGAAAATTCCAGCAGTACTATGGGCATATCACCCCACTTGTAAAAGATTGACAGGACAAACACCATTCAAATTACTATATGGGCAAGAAGCAGTCATGGTGATGGAATACCTTGTTCCTAGTCTCCAGGTTGCTACTGTGACAGGCATGAATGACACAGAAGCATTAGAGGAGTGCATCGCATAGTTGGTCCAGCTAGAAGAGGATCGCTTTATTGCAGGCTTCCACCAGTGTGTTGAGAAGGATTTCCAAAAGGCGTGGCATGATCGCCATATTAAGAAAAAGTAGTTTACATAGGGAGATTTAGTACTGGTATACAACAGTAAGTTCCTGAAGCATCCAGGTAAGTTATAGATGCACTGGTTAGTTCCATACATTGTTCATTCAATTACTTCCGGGTGTGCAGTTCAATTACAACTATTAGATGGTGCGGTGCTACCAAAACTTGTGAATGGCAGTCGCTTGAAGCCCTATAGCATAGGTCCTAAGTCGTGCAATGCTAGAGGCACTGCGCCAGTAAAAAAATAAAAATTGCGTAGGTAGATTGCAGTGAAGCGAGCGTAGAGGAAGACATTGCATAAGGATAGCGCTCAGTAGTGTTATAAGGGAGACCATCGGTGACAGCCATAGCACTGTGAGGTGGTCAAATCAATAATAAATATAGATAGTTAATACTGGTAGCTGGCGGTGCTTGATGAAGCGATGTGACTGATCCGACCGTTAGTAAGATGGGATCGCCAGCGAATTTAAGGTTATTAATGCTAGATTTGGGCATGATGGATATGGTAGATTTGGAAATGATGAAGCGGATCAGGTGATGGGTTATAAAAACGCTAGATATGGACACAAGGTCTTATTCAATTGAGTCGAGCGAAGTGTTGAGCTCAGTGTAGGAGTAGAACGGAGTGTGATAGGCAAGGAGTGAAATTTTAGCTGCATTATGAGCATTGTAGAGTGCGGCATGCCGCGCACTCCCGACATGATTAATATTTTGAGCGAGCATGAATCCCCCATCTGACCTATGCGGCTTGAACAAGAAGTCATGATCATGCCAATTGGGTCCTCTTTCATCCCTAGAGCGAAGCGAAAGGCCCAGAAGCCAGTACCACACCATCGTAGAAGAGATATATGCGCACGACTGCTTGGGCACAAGGGGAAGAGACCAGACCATCAAGCTCAGGCGTTGTCTAGTCTGCAACACCCATGGGCGTCTCTATCAATGATGTCCCCGGATATGTGGCCCCAATGTGGCCAGGGGAGAAGTCGAGGAAACTAACAAAAAATTAGAGGTATCCATCGAAGTTTTCGCCGCTACCAAAAGGGATGACTTGCCTGGGGGACATCATATCTTCCTTGACCAAGATAAAGAATGAATACCATGATTTGCTGCTATTAAAGGATGTCACGGATGAGCCATATCAGTCAGTGCCTACGATACCTGGCGCGCTTATTCTATAGATTCCTCACCCATGGGCGTAGGGATTAGACAAGTCTGGGTTGTTGGGGCTCATCAACATGCCTCATTTTGGGAGATTGAATGAAGCGAATGCATGCGTCAAGCAGCTGTTAGCATGCTTTCATGGTGGGACACTCTGGTTGAACAAACCTATCCAGGTCACGGTTGACCTGATTGCTGACATTACGAGGTTGCTGAAGGCTGGCAAAGATCTGGCGCAGTATTTTAGAGGACGAGATAATGATAAAAATATTTCCAACAGTTATAGGAGAGGTTTGGGTTGCAGCGTGATGGTCTGTCCTCTCGCATTGACAGTATTTCCGAGAGAACAGTGTGGATTGGGGCGTGTATTTTGGCTAGAAATATTGTCAGTAAGAATCAGCCTATCCAATGTAATTAGGGGGTGGTTGCGTGTGCACAAAAATGCACCAAAGGGGTGCAAATGAACTGGTCCCTGTTTCTACTCAACCAGTTGTTAGAAGATGTTGTCACTGCTCAGGCCAGGGAACACAGTTTTTCCTATAGTTGCTTATTAATTCTCATTGCATTGGTCGCATGGATGGAGCCATAGAACTACCAGCCAATGTCAATCACTGTATAAAGAGTATGCAAAGGAATCCGGTATCAGAACTTATGGTGGGTTGTAGAACCCAGTCGATAGCAGGATTGTGCGATCCATTTTTGGGTCTATTGGGAAGCGCTAAAGGCTGCGGCCACCAAGGTTCCTCATTTATCCAATGGTGCCACATCCAAGTATCAGAGGATTATTCAGTTTTCTATCAAGCCTCATTCCATTTACATCCAGGCGTGACAAGATCCTGACAAACAATGGCTACCTATGCCCTACAAAATTGTAGATCTAGAATTGGAGGTCATTGTTCAAGATTGGCCAGGTGACTAGCGCAAACCGGTGAGTGTGGAGGAACTATTTACAGGGCTACCAGTAGATGCCCCTGATGAACCAGTACAAGAAGGGAAAGATCTCCATGACTCTGATGGTGAGTCATCGACAGACTCTGATCCAGAAGCCTGACGCATGTTGGAGGATATGCACACTAAAAGACACAAGGAATTTGACGCAGGTAGCAGCTCCCACTCGATAATGAAGAACCAAATACAATAAATCACCAAGGCTATCACTAACGCTTCTGATGTTGCGATGCAAGCTATGCGCATGTCCAATCAAGAAGGGTTCACCGCAGTAAGCCTTAAACTCGATTCTATTTTTGCTATTGTTTCAAAAGTGACACCAGAGAAGGATGTGATGCAGGATTTCCCACTGATTAGCATTGAGCCACGGGATAAGAATGTGTAAGTTCTGTCGACTACAATCGACACAGGAAGTACTGAATTCAACTTGTTACTACAACCATTTCCAAGCATTGGTGTCAATCTCAACAAGTTACCTACCCAAGTTTTAGTGCAGCTACAACAAGGTTCCAGCCAGGAATTGACGGACCAATAGAAGGAACTTAGTGAGGGGTATGTACAGTCGCAGGATTCTGCAAAAAATATACAGAAGGAATCCAATGAGCTATAGAATATCAGAGAGTAGCTTGCAGAAGAAAAGGCATGGGAGATTTCCACCTTGAAGCAAATGCAAGAGGAGTTGCAGCGGAAAGCCGCCGATGAAATCACTGAGTTAAATAAGGTGCAAGACTGCCTCATTGTTGAGAAAGTGCAACTCTATTCTAGTTGCGGCGAGGTCGAGCAAGCTATTGACGAGGCATGTCAACACATCTATGAAAGCACGCTAGAAATCACCACTGTCGCCAAATCCAAGGGCCTTGGGGAGGTGATTTCCCAACTCGAGTTAACAAACAATCCACTGAATTCTCTGGTTTACCCCGGCACGCCACCTGAACAGATTGTCAAGCGGAAGAATACGATTGAGGATCTAGTGACACAACTTGAAGCTATGGAGTAGGAGGAAAATATGATTGTTGACGAAACGACACAGTTCTGGAAAAGTGTCATCTAGGATGACCAACTGGAGAAGTTGCCCAAGCATGCACGGGAAGCAGAAAATCAGTTGGCGACATTGAAGACATCGCTGCAAACAATTCCTCTTATGGTTCAGATTATGCGTTGGGAATAATTGAAGGACCTGCAGCAGTGAGTCGCTCAAGCCCAAGAACGCCAATGCAAGTGCATCACCCAACTCGATGAATTCTAGGACATTGGCGAGCAGTTGGTCGTGAAAGCAATCATTGTACTGTAGACAGTCCAAGAAGGAAAGAAGATGGTAGATGGAAAGGCCAGGGAGGAGTACCTACTAAAGAAGTACCTGCTCAATTGTGGGGACACAGTCGAACGAGTTCAAATCTAGGTCTGTGAAATATCGTAGTAGTTCGAAGACTTCAATACTAAGATGATGGAGTACACCCTATCGAATTGGAGTACACCCTGACGAAGTACACTCTGTAGAGTTAGAATTGCAATTGTAAAAGGGGAACCATTGATGAAAAAGTTCATGCGATCAATCCATTTTGTGATCTAAGGTGTGCCCTTGTCACTTCATTTTTTCTTTGAGCAGTTTTGGCTCTATGTATGTTGATTAGTTAGTGAATCTGGGGCGGTGATCATTCTCCTGCTGTGGAGGAGTATTTTATAACTTGGATCTATTGCACAAAAGTAATATGACATGACAGATGTTGCTCTGAAATGATCTTATTTCTTATGTATTTTCTGTCTTCTTGATCTGCAATGACTATGATGGATGTTTTATGAATGAATTTTAATGCTGTGATGAATGAAGTAATGCGATATGTCAGTGATTTACTAGCTATGAAAATAGATCTGTAATGTATGATGTGATTCTGATAGACTATCCCTGGAATATCTGTTGATTATGAAGTTCAATCGCTGAGAACATACCTTCCCTTCCCACTGCCAGAAACATGGTTTCAACAGCTCTCCCTTGAAATCTCGAGTGATACTTCACCCACTCTGTGGGTACTGCCAGGCAGGGACAAACCTGTATGGGCTGGTGCTCAACGAGATCGCGCTGGTTCAGCATCGATAGAGTGGGAACCCCTGTCAATGAGGATTTGTTAGTGGATCACACCAACATCCAGTCAAAATATAAGAGCTTTCTAGTTCAGGTGTCAGATACATGTATCTCAAGCATGTGGGGGAAAAATACTAATGACCTAAATAAGGTTACATGCAAATGTCATAGCTCCGCTCGATGTAATTTAACATTTTTAAAAATGTGCATTTTTTTCTTCACTGTAATATAAAATATTGGAAGGATACAAGTTATTACCTTCTGATCATTAACTATTCAAAATTTTATTTTATTTTTATTTTTATTTTTTATGATTATTATTTTTTTGTGGTGTGTTGCAGGTACTCTAGAAACTGTTTCCTCTACATGCATGGGTGGAATATGATTTTATTTCTAAAATGGACAAAATTATCATTTCCATAGGAATAACTACAATCAGAGATTTAACAAGGGCCTTTGTGTAGATGATTGGTATTACTGAAGACTGATGATTTAGGACTAAACCACTTTTTTTTACCATGATAAGAACAAAGATATTATTTCTTGATATTTTAAAGACAACAAACCATATACTCCTTATACAAAGACTTTGCACAACCCCTAAAAGTTAAACCATCCAAGGGTTTCAATACTGCAACCTATTTTACATCTCCATAAACATATAAACAACAGACTTATTTTTATCAAAGATACAATAATTGAGATCTTTAATTCTCTCAAAATATACTACATAGTTCATCGTTGATTTAACATATCCTACATTGTTCATCACTTATTTAACTCCTATTACTAAAGGTCAAAATCAAAATGCAGGAGAAAAAAGAAACGACTAAATAGACAAAAGTTTAAACCCTTCCATAAGTTTGAAAGGATCATGTTAATACTCTGAACAACATCTCACTGGAGGCCGGGAAGAGGATTTGAGTAATTTTGAGGTTATTTTATTGTTGTAATCTTTTATTACTCCGTCAGGGTTTTATTATTGTATTTTTCCATCATAGAGTCATGAGTTAAAACCTCCATTGTAAGTTGGGTCAATAGAACCCTCCAGAAGGTAATATTATATTGTTTTGTGCCTTCCTAGGTAAGTCGCCCAGTAATTTTGTTGGGGCCGACCTAGTTAGGGAAAAATTCAAGTGGAAGATAAACTATAAATAGAAGTGGTGTGCTCCTCATTACACACACCCACTATTGGAGACATTTACCACCATACACACTCTTTTTGGTCAAATTTGCCTAGTTAAACCACTATCCTAAGTATTATTGACATTAATTGACATCAGTGGAGCATTAAATGTCATCATCCAGTCACACCCATGCCTACCTTCAGTCAAGGAGGCTAACTTAGCCTTCTCCTACATTCGGGGAGGCTAACTGGAGCACTCTGGGAGTGTTCTGAGTGATATTAATGCACCTAATTGCTAACTGGTGGTTACAATCAGTTAAGCAAGTCAGTGAAGCCGCCTCCTCTCATTTAATTGATTGTTTAATGATTAATTGATGAACTGGAGTCAACAGGGGCACCTCCACCAACTTCTAATGTTTAGTTCAACTTCAGTTAACCTCATCGGGGTTCATTGAAGTCATTCAAGCACTAGCACTTGATGGTTGGCTTGCTCTGACATGTGTCTGATCTCTTTCAATTGAGACTCAGTCATTTATTACACTCTGGCTTCAGTTAGGGATAGTTGAGTCAATTAGGGTTTTGAGCAGTGGTTAAATAAGTGTGGACAATGGCTTACAGTCAGTTAATCTAGACTCAATCATTCAATTCGAATAACCTCCTTAGGTATTCGAATTTCTCATTCATTCATGCTTGTAGCATGACATTGTAATTGTAATCATTCATTCTTTATGTGAATACAGAGCGGCTACTATTCCTGTAGACTGATTACACCATTTCATGAGTTATTTGTTAATTAATCTTTGATGAGATTGATGATTTGTTCCTAGATCAATATACAAGATTAATACTCACTTGTGCATTGCACATAGGGGGGAGAAAGAGAGAGAGAGAGAGAGAGATATGCAAGGAGAAAGAGCACCTATTTGGTGTTCTGTCTTTGTACTTTTGATACATCTATATAGAGTAAGTTTTGTTGGTTTTTCTTCCCCTAGAGGGTTTCGCAGGATAAATTGGTGTTTATCTTGTGATTGTGTTTCTTTTAGTGATCATGTATATGCTATTGTCATGAAATTGAATTGAATATTGATGTTATCTATATTAGCATATGGAATCTTAACATGGTATCAGATTTATCATGAATATGACAACTTTCACAAGGTGAAACTCTCTCTCTTCTCCCTTCGACAAGAAATTAGCATTTCTGTCAAAGTTGGAATTTTGGAGATCTAATTGCATAGAAATTGGTGCCTTCCTAGAGCGCATATATTGATAAATAGATCTAAATTTTTGAGTGGGTAAATATCTGGGAAAGTCAAACCCTAGTTTGACTTTGGACCAAAAAACTGTTGAAAACCAAAAAACAAGAAAACTGCAGATCAGAAGTTTGCAAGTCAATTTTGAGAGGTGAAGATTTGGAATCTCAAGAAACCAAGTGTACCAATCAATTCGTCTCAGTCAAGAACATCTCATGGTAAGATCAATTTTTCATTTTGAGAAATTTCATTTCTTAGTGACCTTTTGGATAAGATGGCCCTAAGCACTAAGCTTGAGGACAAGCTAGAAGGCTTATAGAATTTTTGAGCATGGAAATATAGGATTGGACTCATTCTTAGAGAGAATGATCTTCGGAAATACATCAAAGGAGAATTTGCAGAACCTGAATAGGATGAAGCTAAGGAGAAGCATAAGAAGGACCTAATTAGGGAAATGAGGATCATTGTTGATTATATCAAAGACCACTTGATTCCTCAAATTTCATCCAAAGAGACCCCGCATGAAATGTATGATTCCCTATTGTTACGGAGAGAAATTCCTATGGCTTGGGGTACCACAACAGATAGCTAGACTCTAGAAATCAATCTTTCCCAATATGCAATAGAAATAAAACGTCTAACACTAAAGGATCGAACCTCGTACCTTATTCCGGACGGTTGAAGTAGATCACCGTTGAGCTTTCCAATCTTCAGCTTGAATTGATATAATACTTCCTCAACAATAAGTAAACAATACAAGCATACTATATATCATGGTGTTAGATCTATTCTAGCATATATAATCAATAATGTAAAAGCATTTGACATATTCCAATGGATACAATATTCATTCAAATACACATTACTGGACAGGAAAATATATTTCTATTAATATAAATAAGAGATTACAAGTGACAGCCTTTGACGGCACGTCTGCGAACCGGAGAAACTGAATCCCCCACTTGGGCCTCCACCACCTCAATCCTCCATCACTCAGATAGCAAGCTCACTAGCAAAAGGCAAGCTTGGGAAGAACACAACAGTGCTCCAAGGGACAAAGGGATGCAGACTCAAGCATAAGTTCTGGCAACAATGGACTATAGTTTTGTTACTCTCAATTCTCTCTTATGCTTTCAATGTCTCAAGGGGTTCCTTATATAGCTTTTCAAAGGGATACTGAAAGGTTGAATCCGTGCAATCTCAAGGCATATGGAAGGCCAGGAGTCATATGAGTCGGATCTAAGTCAAGGAAAACTCCAAAAAGATTTGGATTATGCACACATCCCGATGTACGCGACTATAGGGGTCATATCCACGTATGTACGCGGTTATAGGGGTAAAATACGCGTATATCACTTTTCTTATGTTTTTAGGGATGATCAAGGACACATCAAAAGACAAAAAGTAGTCCATAGGGGCTAATGAGTCTGCAGCGGGACAGGGCAAGGCCATACACTGTGTGATTCACCTAGTGTGGTGAAATCCGCTGTAATAGATGCCCCCTAATGTATGAGATCAGAGGGGTTATACGATGGCCAAAATACATTATAAGTCCATCCCAGAAGTGGAGTGATGAAGGTACCCAAATGGAAGACCAGCCACCCAATCAGCATAGTACAATAATACAACTCTGCATATAACTGCAAATACATATAGCAGTCCCGAATACATAAGAGTACAATGGCCATGAATAGGCATGAAACATGATAACACATATGTGGTCATCGCCACGTACAATATATATAGATCAGAATCTCCATGATGAAGATATACAAAGGACCATGATCTCCACAAAGGCTGAATATATACAATAAATCAAGATCTCCATAGTGGCTGGAAATGTCTGACATATACTGGAACAAGTCACGAGAGCTGAAATATCATGAACACTGGCACGATCAAGGAGGTAGCATATAATGGATGCCACCAATCTGGAAGGTCTTCTACACACACCGCTATGAGTACATGTCCTACTATGCGAATAGAGGTGTCGAGGTCGAACATAGTAGTCCATCGTCTGATTACCGGTCATTGATGTATACCGTTAACACACGCGAGATCACCCACCATTAATGAAAATGGGAATCAAGGTACTAGAGTGAAAACTAACAAGTGTGAATAAATGTGTTGAGGTCGAACACTTGAGAGAATCCATCAATCAGGGGACATTGATGTATTCCCAAAACTGTTGATGGCGAGAGAACCTGCCACTGATGACTGCAAGTCTCAAGTTACTCAAAATGACTCTAGACTCCAATCCCAGAATAAATGATCTGAAGTCGATGGGATGAAATCCGCTGGAAGGAGGGCATTAGGGCATCCCCCATCATCCAACATGAGGTACTCAGCAAGGTTGTATAATGTGGAAGGACTCGATCATAAGGTGCACGAACCAGTAACTGTACTGGGAATGGCCGACATGCAAAGTCAAGATAACTGAGGAATGGCCGACTCAGGTTTCAACTTCCTTCGAACAAGAGCATAACAGCATATGGTGACTGAATGAAGGCAGCATAGACTCGATATACAAACTGGGACATCTCTATGACGCGGGAGGCATCAATAAAGGCTCCATAGGGACTGGAAGCATAACCAATCAGTGGAGATAAACTCAGATAAATGAGTACAGCTCCTAAAGTCAAACTATAACCCAACCAATGGATGTGATATACAGTGCTCTGTTCGAAGGCGACACAACTCGACAGCTGCCAAAGATAATATCTTTTCTTGTCCGGCTTTTTGGTTTTTTGATTTTTTTTGGACTTTTTCATTTATTTGAAAATCTTGAAAAAATAATAAACTAGCTTTATAGTTACAAACTAGGAGGAGATGAGTGTCATTAGGGAAAACAAACTAGTTCCAAGCAGTGGAACATACCTATGCTCAATGCAAGGATACATGTGTAGGATATCGACACTCGGGGGAAAATCCCCTCCCGGTAAAAAAGGGAATCAAGCTGCGAAGGATATAAAGAAAGGCTCTACATGGCTAGACATGAGACAAGCTCGGGATATATGGCTGAAACGCAATGTCAGGGGAGCCGGCATAAAGCTCAATAAGACAGGAAAAGCTCATGATAATGCATCCACAACTTGATACAAGGGAGTCTGGGGGATCATGGCCAGCATAAGATCAAGAGGAGTATGAGGCTCTTGCGAAATGTCATGGCAATACTATACAACGGACTCCCACACCCTAAAGGGAGAAACATCGGCATGGGCACCAAATGAAAATAAGGCGCTAACTAGGGTACCCATGTAAGTTGAGGCTCTACCACTCATATCATGCCACTTCTATAGCAGCAAGAAGGTTCCGTGGCCTAATAGAGTGGGTTCGTACCTAAGGATATAGTGACATGGTCATAAGGTCATGCAAAATTAAAATGGTAGTGAACCTAACCTATATGCCAGTGTAGATGTTATACCCGAGATCAGTACGAACAGGTCAATCGACAAGATGAAACGACACTGAAAACGGTCTTCTACATCACAAATTATGTCAGAAACGGTCCAAAATGGTTAGAAACGGTCAAAACTATAGGAAAGGGGGTAAAAATTTTCTATAAATAGTAAAAAATAGAAATCATTTGAAACTTTTACCCATTGGAGCTCTGATTTTCAACTGCAAATTCCAGGAGATCCAGCCGGCGGAATTCACAACCGTTTCTTCCAGGTATTTACTCATGCTCTTAGCTTGCATTTCAATACAATTTTTACAAGTTTTCATGGTCAAATGAGGTTGTTAAGGCCAATTCTACATGAGCGCTGCGGCCCACGTGGGTATCGAAGCTTTTTCCGCGTATAGGGCTGGCTATACGTGGAAAAGGGGCTAGAAACCGCGTACACACGCGGTTGTTTTCAAAACAGTCGCGTATGACGCCGCGCAAGTGGATTTATAAGAATCTAATGGACAACTGGTCAATTTCTCATGCAGGATGGTGCTAGAGTGGCGAGAACGCGAGCATGGTGAAGTAGAGGAAGCAGCAAGGGCCAACATAAGGGCTCAACAAGTATTACGTGCATGCGGACTCTATAAGTTTTGGTGCCTTGGTGGCTTGAGGGCCGAACCAGGACTGCTACAGATGCTGGTAGACTATTGGGATCCAGACTCAGAGTCCTTCCGGATAGATGGTATGTCCCTCACCATTGAGGTGGAGGATATCTACTTTATCATAGGTCTATCTAGACTAGGGGAGGTGGTGAACCTTCGTTCCCGAGGTGGGCCAGGTCATGGGCTTACACTGATGAGTACATAGCTATGTACTGCTACCCAAATAATGAGAAGGTGGGGAGTCAAGTTCCCACCAACACTATACAAGTGCTGGGCCTAAAGGCCATACTACTGACGCTGGGTAGGATAGCAGGCTTAGCATCACTCCATCAGGCCTCTCAACCATTGATGTTCTATGTGGTGGAGTGTATGAGACCGACCATATACGACTGGAGTACTACACTACAGAGCAACATGAAACATCAGCTCAGCGAGTGTAAGGCAGGTAGGATACGGAAATTTGGGTTCAGCAGTATTTTGAGCATGTTTTTCTTCGAGCGTGTTCCAGGATTGATCCCTAGAGTGGATGTTCCTCTCCACGGGGTTCGAGATCCGGCCCAACGAAGTTGAGAAGATGCGATGCGCAGACTGGGGGGTGGTAGGGTGGCTAAACCTTATCTAGCTGACTTTTTTCCATGGTGGCGATGACAGATTGTTGCCATAGATGATTACCCGTATGCAGGGATAAATTTTCGGGGGGATACGGAAATGCCATTGCCACCAGGATCAGCATATGGAGACATAGGTAACGAAACTCGACCCTCACTCTTTTTAAAATTTTTGAAGTGTTTAATTTTTTTGTGTTTTCTTGATTATATGGAATCAAAAAGACATGTTTTTGAGTGACAATACATAATGACATCTACCATTCATGTGCAGATGTGGGACCACGGCGACCAGAGGGCTTCCCACATCATAGACGAAGGGGAAGAGGAGACGATATCACCGGTGTGGATGCGGATCGAACGCTCCAAAACATCCATACCAACTTCGTGCGACTGACTCATAGAGTTCCCATGGCGCAAGTCGAGGACTTTCCTGAGGCTATGCAGAGACAGGTGGTGGGTGTACCACGCGCATGGGTGCGTTTATTCCGGCGGCTAGCTAGAGCCATAGTGACGTATCATGATCACAACCCTCCTCCACCTCCATAGGACTAGACACCTGGGAGTGTATCTATTTTGTACTACCGTGTATATGATGGTGGCTTTCAAAGCCCCAATTTTGTATTATGACATTATGTACTACCACATTTTTGATAAAAAAGTTTTATGGTGATTGGTTTATTTATTTACATGTGTAAAAATTGTGTTTATGATTAATTTATGATGAATGAAACAAATGCCAATCTAACACGTAGTTAGCATATGAGTCAGCAACTTGATTATAATTTCTTGGAATGTGTATATATGTTATACTCTCAAATTGTCGTTCTAACAATCTCACACGTAAGAATCTCCTCAATAACGTCGGATCTCTAACATGGTACAAACCATTGAGCTGTGACACTACTAACTCTGAATCAAGACGTACCTCAAGAGAGAGAACACCATGCGAAATGACATCTCGTAGAAGCTCGATAACAGCACTATATTCAGCAACATTGTTGGAAGATGGCCATAGACATACACCTCCTGAAGACAGTACTTGACCCATAGGAGTATAAATCACCCAAGCATCTGAGGCTGAGTGCTGAGTGTGACGGATTGCACCATCCGCGAATCCTATGTAGGTGGAAGATTCCATTGACATCTGCCACAAGAAATGGAAACTAATCACAAACCCGATCACGATAAACAAGACCTAACTATGCAAAAAAGTTGTACAAAAAGTAAACAATACAAGCATACTATATATCATGGTGTTAGATCTATTCTAGCATATATAATCAATAATGTAAAAGAATTTGACATATTCCAATGGATACAATATTCATTCAAATACACATTACTGGACAGGAAAAGATATTTCTATTAATATAAATCAGAGATTACAAGTGACAACCTCTGACGGCACGTCTGCGAACCGGAGAAACTGAATCCCCCACTTGGGCCTCCACCACCTCAATCCTCCATCACTCAGATAGCAAGCTCACTAGCAAAAGGCAAGCTTGGGAAGAACACAACAGTGCTCCAAGGGACAAAGGGATGCAGACTCAAGCATAAGTTCTGGCAACAATGGACTATAGTTTTGTTACTCTCACTGGACTATAGTTCTGCTAACTGGACTATAGTTTCGTTTCCAACAATGGAATATAGTTTCGTTACTCTCTCCTGGGGATTTCACCACACTAGGTGAATAACATAGTGTATGGCCTTGCCCTGTCCCGCTGCAGACTCATTAGCCCCTATGGACTACTTTTTGTCTTTTGATGTGTCCTTGATCATCCCTAAAAACATAAGAAAAGTGATATACGTGGATTTTACCCCGATAACCGTGTACATACACGGATATGACCCCTATAGTCGCGTACATCAGGATGTGTGCATAATCCAAATATTTTTGGAGTTTTCCTTGACTTGGATCCAACTCATATGACTCCTGGGCTTCCATATGCCTTGAGATCGCACGGATTCGACCTTTCAGTATCCCTTTGAAAAGCTATATAAGGAACCCCTTGAGACATTGAAAGCATAAGAGATAATTGAGAGTAACGAAACTATAGTCCATTGTTGCCAGAAATTATGCTTGAGTCTGCATCCCTTTGTCCCTTGGAGCACTGTTGTGTTCTTCCCAAGCTTTCCTTTTGCTAGTGATCTTGCTATCTGAGTGATGGAGGATTGAGGTGGTGGAGGCCCAAGTGGGGGATTCAGTTTCTCCGGTTCGCAGACGTACCGTCAGAGGTTGTCACTTGTAATCTCTGATTTATATTAATAGAAATATCTTTTCCTGTCCAGTAATGTGTATTTGAATGAATATTGTATCCATTGGAATATGTCAAATGCTTTTACATTATTGATTATATATGCTAGAATAGATCTAACACCATGATATATAGTATGCTTGTATTGTTTACTTATTGTTGAGGAAGTATTATATCAATTCAAGCTGAAGATTGGAAAGCTCAACGGGGATCTACTTCAACCGTCCGGAATAAGGCACGAGATTTGATCCTTTAGTGTTAGACGTTTTATTTCTATTGCATATTGGGAAAGATTGATTTCTGGAGTCTAGCTGTCTGTTGTGGTACCCCAAGCCATAGGAATTTCTCTCCGTAACAGAATTGGCGACTCTGCTGGGGAGTTCCTAGTAGTTGTCCTTTGGGGGTTGATTTCTTGGCATTCAATGTATTTGAATTGCTCTCTCTCTCTTGTTTCTGTGTCGGGTATGGGGGCATGTATGCCTGGTAGAGCCTGATTGGTGTGAAGTTAGTCTCAGCCTGTCTGTTTGCCTTGGATTTATGCATCTTTTTCTTCCTGTACGCGGGTTTGTCACTTACAGTCACGTATACACGTGGTTTCCTCTGGGATTTCCGCGTATACACGCGGGTTTACTGCACACAGTCGCTTATACCTTGGTTTTTACCTTTTGTGGAAGATAGTGGATTGCTGGGTGAATTCTGTTAGCTGCTTCTCCTTTGGCGCTACATGAGTCTGTTAATACCTCTGTTTCTGACCAGAAACATTTTTTTAGCCTAAATTTTTTCTTTTAGGAAAGTTCTTGTCATGGCATCTTTGATTTTTTGTTTGAGATTAGTGCATTAGAGTCCTTTTACCTTAGTACTTTGCTGGAATGTTGTTTATGTGTGCTTGCGGAGTCTGGGGTGGGTAGAATCATTCTTTTGCTTTTTGTATCTCTTTATTTTCAAAAAATCCAAAAACATTTACTTATCATCATGCATTTCATTTTGCACTTTGCATTGTACTTGCACTAGATCTAGATTTGCTTTGGAGTAATAGTTAGGACTTCATATAGGGAAATTTGCATTCAGCATTTGAAGAAGAAATTGTGCATTACACGTAGTATGCATACCCTATTTTCATGGACACAATGCATTTGCATTGATTGCTAGGTGTGCATTTTGCTTCTTGTTGCGTCATAACACCATTAGTTGCATGACCATATCCTATTTTTGAGTAATAAAGCCAACTAAAATCAACGCTAATTAAAATGAATTACAGTCTTTTCTTTTCTAGGGTGCACCAACAAGATTAGGTTTTAGGATCTTGGAATAGTTCATTGTAAGTTAATTCTCCAAGATCCCTAAACGACAACAACTAGGTGTCTGTCCAGGGAATGTGTGAAATCCTTGATATAACCAGCGTTCTCAGGATCCTCCTCTCAAAAGGGAGTTAAGCATGAGGCAGTGTGAGCGGTTGTTGATTGGGATAAACCTTGGTCGGTAACTATGTAGCACCGGCGATATAGCTAGGATTGTATTCGTATCTGGGGGATCTTTAGAGAGTTTCGGGCTTTGCTACCCTGCCCATACGGTCAATCCCGCCTGTGACTGTCCGCCTGAGCTTTGATTATATTGAGGTGACCTTAGTGACCTTACCTAGGATATCGAGGGGGTACTTGTAGAGTTTATTCTACATGTGTCCCGGCCAGGTTGGGGTCGGACAGCACAGTCTCTTTACGCGTTGAAGCTAAGGGCCACAATAATTGGTTACGTACCTCCGCTTGTGGTGACAAGGGCCTCTCAAGCCTCTCCTAGGCGAGACATACTGGCCACATTCGGGAGCTCACTTATCCAGCCCTTATTTGCTTGCATTTGGCTTTAGATTTTATTAGTGGTTGCTAAGTGCACACTAGTTGGCCTAGGGTTGACATAAATAGAGATTCTTTGCTATTTTTTGAGTCATTGTGGAGTCGGGTGCAGTTCCGCGCCGTTCTCGTCGTTTAGCAGGAATTCCGCCTTCTACTTATCCTCCTCCTTTGGGAGAGGGACCTAGACAGTCCAGGTGGACTATGTCACACATTGATTCACACACCATGGGAGATCATTCAAAGGATACATCTGAGCCACCTCCTCCCATTCGCGTTGACGATGGGGAATTCACGCCTACTTATGACCCTTCACCCGACCTAACTGAGTTAGGACCTATGATTTCGGAGATAGGAGCCATGCATGATAGACCTATTCATTCTAGGGTTGACCCCTAGTTGACACATTACCGGTATGGAATGCCAGAAGACGCCGAGACTCACTTTGAACCTGCCAGTACTAGCTACAGTAGTTATGCTACGACTGGTTTTCCTATGCACGATTTGGCATTTAATGTCGAATCCGATTTCGAGCCTAACACTATGCCTGGGGGCAATCCCATGCCCTTCCTTGCAGAGAGGTTTGGGAGTACTAGTCACATTGCACCTTCCATTCCAGTGGTGGAAGCTACATCTTATATACCTCCTAGGTCTAGAGTTAGTGATCCGATAGGGATACCAGGTCCCAGACGAGTGACGATAGGCACTAGTACATATCTTCTTACAGAGATTCCTCTGTCCTCGCTTCTGATTTCTTCAAATGTAAACCCTCCACCTTACTCACGTGGTCCTTCGAGTCGACACGTGGCTACGACTCAGATTCATACTGCGATTACTAGAACAATTGTGTCTCAAGCCTACATACCACCCGTGGTTTTGGGAGGTTATGTTCATGTTTCTAGAGGTCAGATTGCTACTTCCACGACATATATCCCTACTTCTGGTATGTATATTCCTACTTCCGGAATGTATATCCCTACCTATGGAGTGTCTCGGGCATCACAAGCGATGACCTATGGACCCTATTATGGGACGCAATATGGATAGGTTTCTTCACCTTATGGAGGTGGGTATTCACAACCTGCTTACTCTCCTAATTACGGCTTTGTAGCTCCTACTAGTCAAGGTCCACCTCATTATGGTGCTTCCACGCCACCCTATACGGGTCATATAGGAGGAGGTCACTATGGCCAAGGTCATGGTGGTAATCAATCCTATATGAACCAGGGAGCGGTCCATAGGCCTCATCATCCTAGGCTCCCTTTCCTCGCAACACTCAATCTACCTGACTTATCGAGACTTACGAACGATCCTGTGGCTCATGACCCGGCTTGGCCGGCTGTCCCTACCAAGCTTCCTTCGGACATACCTAAGTTCGAAGGCAAACCAGGAGAAGATCTGAGCGAACACGTCACGACATTCCACCTATGGTGCTCTTCCAATTCATTGCATCAGGACTCAGTCCATTTGAGACTATTTCAACACACCCTCACAGGGCCTGCGGCAAAATGGTATATAGAGTTACCTAGGGGTGCCTTTACTTTGTTAGACGACCTTGCGATGACTTTCCTTAATCACTTCCAGCTACCAGTGCGCTATGATGTCGGTACTGAACTCTTGTTGACATTTCAGCAAGATAAAGCCACCCATATTTCTAATCATATTCAGGAGTGGCGTAGACGGAAGAGATTAATTAAAGCCTTTATACTGCCGGAGTTCCTCCTTGAGTGGTTCCTCAAATATTTATTGCCATATATAGCGAAGGATGTTTCCACATCCAGAGTGCATAATGAGGAACAAGCCATCTTTAGGGCACAGGAACTGGACTTGATCTATGCTCAGTCTGGTTTGTTATATGAGATTATACCTAACGCTCCTCGTTCTAGTTTCGATCCCAAGTTCAAACCTGGACCACATGCCGACGACATTGTGGGTTGTGCAAGTAAGAAACCTGTAGATTCGGTTGCGAAACAATTTGCTCAGTTGTCAATCAACCAATCTGCCTCGGGACAAGCTACGGCTTCGTCTCAGCCTGCCCAAATGGTGAATGTACTTGCTGTGCAATCGTCTGACCAGAAGGGTAACCAGCAACCCAGACGGAATAGAAAAAAGGGTAAAAACAATAATAATAAGAAGGGTGGGTATAAGAACGAGAATACCAATAATAATGACAAGAAGATAAAAATCCTGGGGGGGACAAGCAGAATAAACGTAAGGTTAAGTTTCCTTGCAAGCTATGTAAGGATGATCACCTCACTTACTTGTGCCCTAGAATGGATGAAGCTTCGAAGTTCATAGCATAGGGCCCAGCTGTGTTAACAAACCCTTTACCGCATAACTAGAATATGAACTCGAAGTCCCATGATCAATCTAGTGATGATGATCCAGCTGAGACTAGTGGTCGTGGGTGCATTAATATGGTCTGTGCTGCGAAAGTTGTGACGCATGTGAAATATTATACTTCGTCACAACCCAGCCCAGGCAAAGAACCTGATCCACCAGGAACCCCTTTGCGCATTGATAAACCTGAGGCTGCACCTCGCATTCCTAAGGGGGTACTTAAGCGTTCGGGGCATAACCCAAATGCCCGAGCCACCCAGAATTATTCAGTTGTCGAGGACTTGGGCCATACTCCTAGTGCGATGTCTGCATTGGAAGTGCTTCAGAGTTGTCCGTCGCAAAGGAAGGCTTTGCTTTCCGTTCTTGGTGTGAATGGTGATGATTCTTCCTCAGTGATCAAATTTGAAACCACAGGACATCAGCCTCACTTGCCCTACTATGTGTCCCTTTTGGTGCATGTGGAATGTCTTAATATGATCATCAAGCATACTGTGATTGACGAGGGCGCTGCTGCTTCTGTGATGTCTTTGTCTTGTTGGAAGGGTCTTGGTTCTCCTGAGCTGTCAAAATCTATGACCATGTTAATTGCTTTTTGATGGGAGATCATTTAGGCTGCACGGTATCCTTCCTTCCCTTAAATTCCGTTTGGGAGGGAAGACATTTGCGATAGAGGTTGAGGTGGTTGATGCACCCCTTGACTACAATCTCTTACTGGGAAGGAACTGGATGTATAGTATGCAAGCCGTTGCGTCTTCCATGTTTCGCGTTGTATGCTTTCCACATAATGGGAAGATTGTAACGATTGATCAAATGGCATTCAAGAATCCGCCTGTTACTGCATCTTCGGAAGCTTCGGTTCCGAAAGTTGAACATTCCCAGCCGGCAACTGGGAGTGTGGGTGTAGGCATGTATCCATCCCTCATGGGAACCTTTAGTTGTCCTGCACCCGTCCTCATGATAGGATCTAATTTCGATGGTACTTTGACGTCTATGAGATCGGTGCCTTTTTGCACAAGTCATATGGGAGATCCTTGGATTCTTCCTTCACCGATTCCTTCGAGTGAGGCCATCGAGACGAGCATGCCGTTGCCTGTAGTCATGATAGCTTACCAAGATAATCTCTAGTCTGCTGCAGAGCCTTGTTCTTCCTCTTTGCGGACGGAGGAGGAAGACCCCTATGTGCTGTCGGCATGGGCAGTATAGTCTTCTCATGCCCACAACTACCTTGATACGGTTTTCCCTTTAGATGAAGTGATTATCGAGGCTATGTCGGGAGTTGAGCCACCATGGGAGGAACTTCATCATAGATCGTACTTCCTTCCAGAGCTTGACCTTTTGGAGCATGAGGATTATAGGGATATTCTTAGTCAGAAAGTTGGTAGACCTATGGTTCCATTAATCTCTCCTGGTCCGATGGCTGATGGAAACGTGGCGAACATATCGTCAACTATTCCTATCAACATTTCTCGCAATCCTGGTACAATTGAGAATGTCTACATTGGGGTGGATTGTTCCCAAGATGAGATTCTGGAGTATACCGAGCTATTCAAGGAATTCCGTGATATTTGTGCTTGGTCTTACGATGAGATGCCAGGGATTGACCCTTGGATTGTCAAACATGAGATTAAGACTTACCCCAATGCTAAGCCTGTTCGACAACATTTACGCGTGGTGAATCCTAGGAAAGCACCCGCCATAAAGGCAAAGATAGAGAAGCTATTGAAAGCTAGTTTCATCTATCCCGTTCCCTTGACGGAGTGGGTTTCAAACCCCGTTCTAGTGGATAAGAAGCAGGGAGTGATCCGTATATGCATTGATTTCTGTGATTTAAATCGTGCCTGTCCTAAGGATAACTTCCCCACACCGTTTATAGATCAGATTTTGGATGAGTGTGCGGGTAGCAAGGTGTTCTCCTTTATGGACAGCTTTTCCGGGTATAATCAGATTCAAATTAAACCCAAGGACCAACCCAAGACCGCATTTATTTGTCCTTGGGGAACATTTGCGTATCGGAAAATGCCTTTCGGCCTTAAAAACGCCGGAGCTACATTTCAACGGGCGATGACCTTGATCTTCCACGATCTCAAGTCTATTATTGAAGTATTTTTGGATGACATCGCTGCTCATTCTCGCATGAGAATGCGTCATTCTTATCACTTGAGATTGGTGTTCAAAAGGTGCCGGCACTATGCTGTTAGATTAAACCCTCATAAGTGCATCTTTTGCGTGAAGTCAGGTCGTTTGTTAGGATTCATCATTTCGAGAGAGGGTATAAGAGTCGACCCTTTGAAGGTTGAGGCAATACTTCAGTGGTCTCCCCCGCACAATATTCGTCATCTTCAGTGTTTGCAAGGCATGGCAAACTTCTTACGAAGATTTTTGGTCAACTTTTCCAATTTGACTAGAGGTTTCATGCGTCTCCTGAGGTTTTTTGAGCATGGAAATATAGGATTGGACTCATTCTTAGAGAGAATGATCTTCGGAAATACATCAAAGGAGAAGTTGCAAAACCTGAATAGGATGAAGCTAAGGAGAAGCATAAGAAGGACCTAATTAGGGAAATGAGGATCATTGTTGATTATATCAAAGACCACTTGATTCCTCAAATTTCATCCAAAGAGACCCCGCATGAAATGTATGATTCCCTATCTAGAATTTATGAAGGAAGGAACATCAATAGAAAAATGATTTTTTTAGCTCAATTGAAGAGTACTAAGATGAGCCAAGGAGAATCCATCCAAGACTACTTCTCAAGGGTATCCCAGTTCAAGGAGAAATTATAAGACATTGGATACTCCCTTGATGAAGATGAGATAGTTATGACTTCTCTCAATGGTCTCACTAGACCTTGGGATTCATTCATCCAGACTAAGTGTGCCAGAAAGGAAAGCATGAAATTCAACATTGTATGGGAAGATTGCATCCAAGAGGAGCTCTAATTAAAGAAGATGATCAATCCCTAGCCACCCATATCAAGAGAGGAATAATTCAATCTAACCTCAAGAAGGAAAGCCACAAGTATTCTCAACCTCCCAACAAGTTCTAAAGGACAAGACGAAACAATCGGAGAAGAAACTATCCATTTAAGAAAGAAGAATACAATAAGAGAAACAACAACAAAATACACCATGCACACCTAGATAAAGATGAATATCAATGAGAAGAGGAAGAAGGACCTTGAAGAAAACAAGCGAAACAAGAAGATGCAAAACAATATGTATTATTCTATGCACTCTTTGGTTCTGTGACATTTGTAGAAGATACATGGCTTATTGATAGTGGTTATTGAAAGCACATGACCGGACAAAATAAAACTATGTCAAAAATTGAAGAGAATAACTCTCCTAAGAAGGTATCATTAGGAGATGACTATCAATACCCTGTCAAATGAATTGGTGAAGCAACATACAAACTTGATTCTAGAACCCCCATGAAGATGAAGGAAGTCTTATATGTACCAGGATTGAAGAAGAAATTACTTTATATCTCAACACTAGATAAGAAAGGATATAGGGCAGTATTCGTAGATGGACACGCAATTATGTGTCCCAAAGGAAAATCAATTGAAGATGCAGTTGTCATCAGTAAAGAAAAAGGAGGATTATATAAACTCAAGGGACATTCGGAAACAACCCTTGTTCATGAATGCACTAGCCCAAGTGAATTATGGCATAAGAGGCTTGCTTACATCAACTACAAAGAGCTACCCCATCTGAGCAAAGTAGTGACAGGTTTACCATATTTGAAATTTGATCATGAAGGCATTTGCAAAGGATGTGCAAAAGGAAAGAATATCAAGAATCCATTTCCGAAAAGTGAGACAAATACTAAATGTACCTTGGAATTAATCCATTCAGATGTATGTGGTCCAATTCCCTCAACGTCTTTGAGTGGTTATAAATATTATGTTACATTTATTGATGACGATTCAAGAAAGACATGGATATATTTCCTAAAAACAAAGGATGTAGTATTTGGAAAATTAAAGGAATTCAAAGCCTTGATAGAGAATCATTTAGAAAGAAGAATCAAGACACTCAGAACATACAATGGTGGAGAATATACTTCAAAATATTTTGAAGCCTTTTGTAAAGAAGCTATAATCAAGAGGGAACTAACTACTCCCAAGAATCCTCAACAGAATGAGGTTACAGAAATAAAGAATAGGACCATTATGGAAGTAGTGAAGATATGATACATGATAGATACTTTCCAATGCATCTATGGGATCAAGCAGCAAGGACGACAGTTTATGTACAAAATATATTATCCCACAGTGCCCTTGGATTCAAGACTCCAGAAGAAATGTTCATAGGAAAGAAGCCTGAAGTTAGCCACCTCAAGATATTTGGTTTTCCAGTATATGTTCACATACCAAAAGAAAAGAGATCCAAGTTGGACCCTTCCGAAAAGAAGGGAATATTTGTTGGATACTTTGAAGTCACCAAATCCTTCAAAATATACATTCCATGATTCCATAACATGGATATTAGTAGAGATGTCACATTTGACGAAGAAGCAACTATTAAGAGATCCAGAAAGTGCCATCATGAAGAAGTATATGAAGAAGATGTACCTACCAGAAATGTAGAAGCCACACTCTCCCCTAAAGATGAAACACCAGAAGACCATGATATGCTAGAACCTCAAGAGCCTCCCACTATGAATATGTCATGAAAGAGAAATAATTCTTCGGTAAGAGAAATTATACAAGAAGTAGATAATTATGGAGCTCCAGAAGGATCCACAAGAGTAAACAAGAAATCAAAGCCATTTTACAGTTATGTGGCTTTGATGTGTGATCTTGTGGATCAAGAACCTACCGGTTATGAAGCATATATACAGAAGAAATAATGGGTAGAAGCAATGACAGAAGAATACCAATCAATAATGAAGAATGATGTTTGGGATATAGTTCCCAAACCAGAAGGAAAAAGTGTGGTATATTCCAAGTGGATCTACAAGATAAAGCATGCATATGATGGAAGCATTGAGAAATACAAGGCAAGGTTTGTGGCTAGAGGATTCTCTCAGAAAAGAGAGAATTGATTATAAAGAGACATTTGTTGCAATAACAAGGTACACTTCCATTATAACCATCATGGCAATTGCATCCATGATGAACACCAGATGGATTGGAAGACAACTTTCCTAAATGGTATCATTGAGGAAGAAGTGTACATAGAACATCCATAAGGATTTGAAGTTGAAGATAGACATACTCATGTATGTAAGTTAAATAAGGATCTGTATGGATTGATACAAGATCCTAAAGCTTGGTATGGAAGGATAGATAGATTTTTTACGAGCTTGGGATTTACCAAATGTAAAGCTGGCCCTATCCTTTACTTTAAGGTTATGGATGATGAACCTGCCATATTATTGTTGTATGTGGATGATTTATTTATGACAGTAAATGAGAAATAGATTGTGGAGTAAAAGAAGAAGCTTGCTGGATAATTTGAGATGAAATACCTTGGATTGATGCACTATTTTCTAGGTCTGGAAGTAAGGCAAAAATCAGAAGGAATCTTTCTCAACCTGGGAAAGTATGCTGTTCAAATCTTAAAAATATTTGATATGTTGGAATGTAAATCCATGGCCACACCCATGGATATCAACCCAAATTTGTTAGCTGGTGAATCATCAGAGTTCATAGGCGTGACTCTGTATAGACATATTATTGGGTTGTTGATGTATCTGACAAATACCATGCCAAATATATGCTTTGTTGTGAACACCCTGAGTCAATATTTAGTTGATCCTAGATGTGTTCACCTAGTAGCTGCAAGCCATGTGACGAGGTACCTGAAAGGTATGATAGACTTTGGTCTATACTATGTTGGAGGTCATGACTACATATTGTATGGTTATACAAATGCATATTGGGTTGGAAGTATCTTAGAAAGAAAGATCACCTCAGGTGGATGTTATTGTCTAGGATCCGCCAAGATCTCATGGTTTAGCGGGAAGCAATCCAGTGTTTCTCTCATCACAACTGAAGTAGAGTATATAGGAGCTTGTTCTGCTAGTTGTGAATCCATATGGATTCAAAATTTGATGTCATGTCTATTTTACCTGGAGTTGGCTACCATGATTATTCTATGTGACAACCAAAGTTGCATAAATAAGATGGAGAAACCAGTTTTCCATGACAAGTCAAAGCACATAGAAATCCGGTATTTTTATGTATGTGATATGGTACAAAAGGGAGCGATAAATATCCAGTATGTGAGCACTGGTGAAAAAGTTGGTGATTTGTTGACTAAGCCTTCGTCTCGAGTAAAGTTTCAATACTTCCATGACAAGCTTTTTGTAGTTCGAAAGGACCTTCCTCGAAAGGGTGAGCAGTGATGATGATGTTGTAGTGGGATTGTATCATCCCTGGACAATAGTCCTAAAATTAATTGAATAATGTTTGTCTCTGAGATGTGGTTTATGATGTTACAGTGGGATTGTATCATCCATGGACATTAGTCCTAAAGTGATCCGTGGACTTTTGTCTCCATGATGTGGTGGGATTGTATCATCCCTAGACATTAGTCCTAAAGTGATCCACGTCCTTTTGTCTCCTGATGTGGTGGGATTGTATCATCCCTAGACATTATTCCTAAAGTGATCCATAGAATTTTATCTACATGATGTGGTGGGATTGTATCATCCCTAAACATTAGTCCTAAAGTGATATGCAGAATTTTGTCTCCTTGATGTGGTGGGATTATATCATCCTTGGACATTAGTCCTAAACTAATCCGCAGAATTTTGTCTTCGTGATGTGGTGGGATTGTATCATCCTTAGACATTAGTCCTAAAGTCATCTACAGACCTTTGTCTCCATGATGTGGATAGGATTTCATCATCCTTGGACTTATGTCCTAAAGTGAAAGGGATTGATCATCTCGTGATTAGATCATGTGGGTTTCATGTTATGTTGTTGCAGATGATGTTGTTGATGATCAAAAGATCAAGTGTTTATGATGATGCTGTTGTTGATCGAAAAATTAAGTGTTGTTGATGATGTTGTTGCTGATCACAAGATCAAGTGTTGTTGTAAATGATCGAGTAATTGAGTACTGCAGAAGATGAAGATCAAAGATAAAGACTCAGTGTTATAGAAGATGATGCTCTGGTATTGAAGATGTTGAAGATGTTCCAGTTTACACCATTTCAACTAGTGTATGGGTTTACACCATTTCAACTGGTGTATGGGTTGGAAGCTACTCTTCTTATTGACTGTGAGATCCCTTCTCTAAATCTTGCGGTGGAAATTTTACCCAATACCACTATGGAGGAAGAACATTTCTTGTAATTGAACAAACTCAATGAAACTCTTCAAGATGCAACCTTAGCTAATGAGGTGCAAAAGTGACAAATTAAATTTCAATACGACAGATCTGTTCAACCTCTCCTCTTTAATGAAGGTGACTTGGTATTGACTTATGATAAAAAAACATGATAAGTTGGGAGGAGAAAAATTAGAATCCATGTGGCATGTTCCATGTATTGGGAGTTGTGTTTTAGAGAAAGGCGCCTATGAACTTATAGATTATGATGGGATACCCTTGGGTGAGCCCCAAAATGGGATTTACTTTGGAAGGCACTATGACTAGGAAATATCACATAGATACCTTGTAAATTTTATTAATAAAGTGTGTTGCTTGGACTTTTTATTATTTTTATGAATTTAAGATTCATCTTATGTAAGGCCGCTTATATATTGTTATGCTTGGATGAACAGATGACCACATATTCAGGATTTGCAGATGGTGCTAGTCGACATACCTTGAACCTTGCATCAACAACTTGGGTAATTTATTCCCCTGCCGATGATTTGGTAAGCTCGGGAAGAACTTGTTTAGGTCCTGCTACAAACAATCTCGCTAAATATCATGTGGTGATTGGACTATTAACTGAATCTTTGTCAAATGATGTGATTCAGGTTAGGGTCTAGCTAGATTCTGAACTAGTTGTTTCACAAGTAAACCGGGTTTATACCATCATAAATCCCTTACACCTTCAATTATTCCAAAGAGTTCAGCTTCTTGAGAATAAAACAACTCAAAACCATAAAAAAGCTTAATAAAATTTAAGAATTTCACTACCAAATTGAAGGGGATGGGTAGAGATTTTACCTTCACCTAATGAATTCTTGGATGGGTGGATGTAGCTTCCATTATCTCTGTCGCAAGATTACCTCTCAAATAACTATTTTCACTCAAAACTCAAACGGTAAAAACAAATGGTAATTTCTTTTTACTATTGACCCTTTTAAAATTATTTTTGGGTTAAAAAATAAAAAAAATGATATTTAATTAGTTAAATATTGTTTAATTTTGACCATGTTTTCTAAATATTTGAATATCAAAGTGTCCTAATGGTCTTTTTGGAGATTTTAGGACTTTATTGGACATTTTTTTTTATACGACGAAGTTTCTTTTTTACTTTTTCATGCTCCGTGTCAAACTGAAAAAGCTTCCAGGATCCTTTTATACCCTACTCATGCTCATTTAAAACCTATAGAAAAGGTATCAAGTACACTTTTATCATTTTTTCAGAATTGTAAAACCTAATATGAAAAAGGAACCCCCATGGAGTCATTTTTAATATTTTTTTAGTCTCTCTAAATAGGAAAAGATCACCAAGCGAACTTGATTCTTTCACGCTTATCAAAGTATTTGAAAGGTCATCTTCCCAATGATAGTTTACCCCTTTTTTGGACCATTTAGACTCATTTATGAAAAATGTGCAATCTAGTTCATCATAACTAGAAGAGTTCTCCGAGGTATCAATTTATACTTTTTCGGACCTAGGGGACTAAACTTACGAAAAAGTCCATCTTTGGAGTTTTCATTCGTCATTTCAGACTCTCTAAACATGAAACAACAACCAATTTTACCTACTTTAGACTTGAAAAATTAAACGATGAAGGGCCCTTTTTTGGGACCGAACCACTCCTTTCTTAGGTTCATAAAATATGTTATTTTGTCATCATCCTATGATGAGCTATATCAAGTGTTTGCTATCCTTTTCATCTCGTTAAAAAGAAAAGAGGAACTCATCTATCATGATGGGGAAATTAAGGGAACGAGAAAACATTTTTCATTTGTATTAATGGGAGATTATAGTCACCCTTAAACATGGAACCTACTTGCATTTCATCCAAACAGTTGTGTAATCAACTTGTCCTCAAGTAGATCCACTTTCATGAGTAATTTTACTCCTTTGAGTCAATTCAAAGAATGCATTGTCCCGTATTTGCATTATGTCTAGTCTCTACCTCGTTGAGTCAATGCTACCAATTCACTTCTCGTGCCATTCAATGTTCAAGTGAATCCTTTACCACATCTTACGCATGCATTTACCTTACCTTCCTTCGAGCTGGTCATGTCTAAGTTAGTCCCGTGGTTGTTCCATAATCAAAATCACTTCATATCTACTTTTGTTTCAGGTTTTGTGTCGATGATTGGGGAAACATTATGGTCCTCCTTTGAAAAGTCTATTCCCATCAACACCAGCACATTATTCAGGAATTAGTCTTAGAAACCAGTTAGTACCTTGAATATTGCATGCCTCAATGACAGGTTTCCTCGCTTTCGACAGTAGGCTTCCATTATTTGCTTCTGATTGAAATATTCCACCAATTGTTTGACTTCAACTTTCCTACTCACCTTCGAAGGAATGTACTAGTGTACCTTTGGAATCATTAACATCAATGGTGATATCCCTCACACTTGTTAATGGTATACATCAATGACTGATAATCAAGTGGTTTCTACCATGTTTCACATAAGGAAATCTATTCACATGGATATAATTGTACTAGTCGAGATTGGTATGAAGAACCTGGGTGTTTAGGTATTCACTTGAATATGTGCCTATCCCCGGGTTGCGATGGAGTATTATGTGATCGAGTCACTGCATGGATCCACAATGTATGTCTAGTGGCTATGCTCATGTTTAAGTCATAATGACATATATCTATAGTGTATGTCTGGTATATATGTCCAACTTTGATTCTTGTTTATCATGGATCTATAGTGTATGTTGGTAGATGTGATCTGGCCATTGTACATGGATTTGAAGTGTATTGGTAGACATCCATTATTTGAGTCAGATAGAGTATATAGCTCAGAGTATCTGGTACTATAAGGAGTTTTCACTCGACATTATTTTTCCTCTGCTTTCAAATCACATCTTGCAAATCATTTCACCTATCACATCCCTCTTGCTTCATACTTTATGGGGCATTCTATTACACCTAAATATTGTCATCTTTCCAAAATCCCTGAAGTTTTAATGAAAAAACACTTATTGGTGGATTTTTGCCTTGCTAGAAGCCAAATGTTAGTGCCTCTGGTGCACCTTGTCTCTTCACATAGAGCATCAGCTAAGGCTGATGCCTCTTGCATGTTGACAGGAAGCATTGGTGACACTCTTTTCATTTGGAAAAAGAGTGTTGACCCTTCCTAACGCCTTATGCGAGTGCGCAAAGAGTGTCAACACTCACAAAAAGGAAAACATATAATTTTTTAGAGCCTTATAGAAGAAATCCCTTGTGGAGGCTTATCCCAACTGATCATATTAGGTGGCACTCAAACTCCTAACCTCTAGGGATGATCCACCACCTTCCTCCGCAAAAATATCAACCCATTTGATCTCCTTTTGTCCTATATAAGAAATCTCACCTTCATGGAGTAAATATTAGAAAAGTACCTTTATGTTGTTGGAATTACTCCAAGTGTAAGAGGAAAAGTGTTTGGATCTTGAGTGAGAGGCTTGGTAGAATTTGTGGATCAAAATATTGTGGGGAGAAGAACAACACCGAATCTTGGTTGTAATCTTTCCATTTATTACATTAATACAACATCTTTTCCCTTTCCTATAAACTTTGTGTAATAATCATTATTTATTATCTTTCTCTTCAATCATTGATATAGATTAGCTTGATTATCTTGTATGTTTCAATTAATTTTTTGGCTCTGCTCTATGTAGGTTACTTGAACATCAACTGAGCTAAATATCTCCATTCAGAAAGGATAATATTCATAGGAAAGGTAAAGGTTTCATTATGATCAAGTGATCTTTCCAAATTTAGGGAGAGGATTTCATAGTTGTCTTTTCTTTGTTCTAGATCTATCCCACTTAGACTAGGGAAACAATTCATATATGCACCTACCAAGGATTTCCACTAACAGATACCTAAAACAAGTTTCAAAATGGTACTTTCCAATGGAAGTGTGGACTACTCTATTATAAGAGTATTGAACATAGATCGGATTTTCATTCCAAATATTTAGATGCTTCTAATTGTAACCTCTCATAAGTTGCACAAAAGTCTTGTTGACTAATTTTATCTACCCATATGTCTATGGATGGAATGTTGTAGATCTCTTCAACTTAGTGCCCATATTTTCCTCAAGTGTATTCCAAAATGTACTGAGAAATCTAGTATCCCTGTCAAAGATGAATATCCTTGGTATCTCAAAGTGCATCTAGACTTATTCGAAGGACATGTTTTCTACTTCTTGTTATTTCTAGTTCATTTACAAGGAATAATAATAAACACATTATTGAATCAATAAACTACAAAAAATAAATAGTCATGTACCTTCCTAATTATTGAGACCACCCAAAAAATCCATGTAGATTATCTCCCATGTTCTCATAGGAATAGGTAAGGGATAGTACAGACCTTTCTTCCTATCACTGGGTTTGCTTATACAACTAAATATGCACCCTATTATAAATCGAGCTACATATTCTTGCATTATAGGCCAGTAAGAATACCTTTGCAAGATGTCAAATGTCTTCACAGCACCAAAATTCCCTACAACTTTGGAGGTATGAGCCTCTCTCATGAGTTGCAATATTTCACCTCAAGGAACATAGAGGTTTTCCAACTTGTAGAGTAACCCATCCTGAAGCTGATAGTAAACCTTGTTGTAACCTTATTCCACATGGAATTGTCCTTATAGTTGTTGAAATACCTCCTTGAAGTCCTCATATTTTGTGTATTCCTCCTTGTGTGCTCCTTGTATGCATCATGGGTGAAGGATCCATATGTATAAGAGTACCCAAACTTGTGATCCTAGTTGTAGGTGGATTTCAAAGCATATATTCTAGCTTGTTTGTATTCCCTTATTGTATTTTATGATTATATGGAATTGTTGTAAAAATCCCATCCACTTGTAGTGTTGTGTTTGATGTAGCTTATTCCGGGATTGTAAACACTATAGTGGTTGGTGATCAATGTGAATGATGGTCTTCTTTCACATCAAATAGTGCTTATAATTCTGAATAGATTTAACCAATGCATATAGTTCCTTATCATATGTATGGTATTTCATGAAATTGCCATGGAACATTTCAAAATGATAGCATATTTCCCTCCCTCCTTGCACAAAAAATGCTCCCATATCCCACTTGCATCTATCTCCAATTCATAAGGATTCTGCAAGTTGGAATATGTGATAATTGATGCTTAATTAATATTTCATTTGATCTCCTCAAAGGATTTATGCTAATTCTTCCCCCACTAGAACCCCTTATTGTTGGTTGTTATGGCATGAAGAGGTGCACCACAACTGAAAAGGAAGATATGAACTTTCGAAGGTACTGTGTTGCCCACAAAAATGTCCTAACTTTAGTGACATTTATAGGATTTGTCCACTTGGTGATGGCCTCCATATTTGTAGGATAAATATTAGGTTCCCCTCCACCAATAACATACCCCATATACGCCAATGGCTACTGATTGAGCTCACATTTCTTGAGATTAGTCAAAAACTACAGTTTTTGTAGAGTCTCTGACACTTTCTTGATATGTGACATATGGTCTTCCAAGGTATCACTATGAACCAATATATCATCTAAATACACTATTACATATGAACATATGAAATGGCGGAAGACATCATTCATCAAACACATAAATGTAGCTAGTGCATTACAAAAACCAAGAGGCATTACTAACCATTCATATAGACCTTTCCTAGTCTTGGAGGAAATCTTCTAGGCGTATTCTACCTTCATGCATACCTAGTAGTACTTGATTAGAGATCCAACTTGGTGAAGCACTTTGCATGCTAAAACTGATCTATAAAATCATTGATCCTGGGAGTATCTGTAAAATTGTTCAACCTACAAGATCTTCAAGCTATATTGAACCTCGCTATGAAATAAGAGTGAACGAGGAATAAGAAATTCAATGTTATAACGATCAAATAATCATGGTGAAATTATTCATACAAGAGGAATAAATTTGACAACATAACATTATTCTCATAATCATTGACCTGTATTTAATACATCCATAATACAATAAATGAAATCCAAATCATCTAGGAGTGATTCAAATCCCGTGACTTGGAATGACACCAAAGATCACTAACTGTGGAAAAATCACAACTAGAGCCTCACTAGTGCTTTGGACAACTAAAACACCTCGCAATATGTTAAATGACCTATGTAGGTGAGAAAATGCACCCAATCTCCTTAAATCATGCAAAGTTGGAACTAGGCTAACTGAAGGAGAACTAAATGATGCCCATCAGAGCATAACTCAACACAGACTAGGGTGAACTAATGGTGGGACTCCCATTACTCAACGTGGGTTCCTAAAATATAGGGATTGGCCTCTAGAGCTCCCAAACTCATGAAAAGTAGCAAATTAGGTGGTATGTGGGCCCTAAATAACTTTCCCATGGCACTAATGAAGTGGAAAAATAGTCCTAAGCTAGGAACGTGACATTTAGCCTATGTTGGTTAAGGGAGGATTACAAATAATCCTAACACCCACCCTTAATCAAAACTTGGACAAACTGGGCCCCGGAAACTAAGACCAAAGGTCACCCATAAAATATAATGCAAAAAAGTAACTACTCAATAAACCAAGGAAATGGGGAAAACTTCATGGGACCCCCCCCCCTCAAAATAAATAGTGAAACTAGGAACAAACCTGAACCATAACTTCACACCAAGAAGAGACCTGGGAAAAACAAATATCTTTTTAGTGAAATAATTTGTGAATATGTCCACGATCTTCTCCTATGTAGGGAAGTAATACATAATGATAGCTTTACTATGCACTAGTTCCTGAATGAAGTGAATGTGGACTTCAATGTGTTTACTCCGTTGCTTCTATACTGGATCACTGGAAAGCTTAATTGCACTTTGATTATCACATAAGATATCTACTGAAGGAGAAGTGCGAATTCCAAATTTTTTTAGAATCCCATGAAGCCAAACGTCCTAAATAAATGCATTCACAACCCCCTGACACTTTGCTTCATCCGAAGAGAGAGTAAGACTTGCTTACTTCTTTCTTGACGAGTAGATTGGTCCAGATCCCAACATGAACAAAAATCCCGAAGTAGAAATTTTTCCAGTACTATCTCAAGCCTAGTATGAGTCAGTAAAACCAACCATATCTAGCTAAGCACCAGTAGCTTAGTGAATCCCAAACTTTCTAGTACCCTACACATAATACAAGATTCGCTTTACTACCTTGAAACGCAACTCATGTGGCTCCTACATGAACCTAGCAATAAAAATTACTACATATGACAAGTCTGGTCTCAAATGAGTAAGGTACAATAAGATACCAATCAACTATCCATAGAGATTACTATCAACCAAGTGTGTAGAACCACCTTCTTCCAATATAATTCCCGATAAGAAGGGGAAGGATGCTCATTTGCAATCAGTCATGTGGAATCTTTAGAGAAAATATTATATGTATTTGGATTCAGTAATCATGATCCCCAAATCTATTTGATTCACTTCAAGGCCAATAAACTATCTTAAAAGCCCTAGATCTATCATGGAGAATTCCTTTCTCAAATATGACTTGATGTCCCTCAATCTATAAGTTGAACCACTGGTAATGACAAATTCATCGACATACAATACAATCAATAGTAAGAAACCTACCTTTTGTTGCATGTAGACATTGCAATCAGACTTGCACCTTTCAAACTTCTGTGAGAGTAAAAAGGAATCCATCTTTGCATACCATGCCCTTGAGGCTTGCTTGAGCCCATACAAATATTTCCTTAGTTTGTAAACCAAGGAGGAATCTTCATTGTACCTATCACGTTGTCTCATGTAGATCTCATCTTCCAAGTCACCATGGAGGAAGTCCCTCTTCACATCCATGTGATGTACCTCCCATTTCTTCGAAGATGCAATGTCTAAAACAAGCCTTACGGTGTCCATTATTGCAAAATAAGTGAATTTTTCATTAGTCCATCCCATGAACTTATGAATACCCCTTTTCAACTAACCGAGCCTTGTACTTGGTAGTACATCCTTTTGTTTCTATTTTGGTTTTGTAGATCCATTTGCATTAGACAATATTTATTCCAGGAGGTAAGGATACAAGCTTCCAGGTCTTTTTGTCTTTTAACGAATCATATTCATCAGCCATGGTTTCCTGCCATCCTGGATCATGGCAAGCATCCTTGTAGGACTATGGATTAGACCCCAGCATCATGTAGCACTCTCTAGGAGAAGTGGATCTAAATAACAGGGAATAATGTTCTCATCCTGAAATTGAGATTTGGTTCTCCTTCTGTCAAATGGATCACCAACACTATTCCCAGTAGCTTCAATGAGTTTTGTGTCCTAGTTAGGCCTTGGATTGGAATTAAGAGATGGATCTGGATCGAGATCTGCTTAATCTTCATTCTCAATATCAAGGTATTATTCTCCTTGATCCTCATATTTGGACTTTGAATCTGAAACATTAGTAGAAACATCATCATATGCAAATGGAATTGATTGAGTATTTATACCTTCCTCTTCAGCTAGTTGTATATCATGCAATGTATCTTCATTGAATTGGACACTCTACTCTATGAAGCATATTCTGGTTGCAATCTCCATTAGTTTGTAAGATTTTTCCTCATCTGCATATCCCAACAAAATTCATTCACTACTTTGAGGTTGGAAGGCTTTTTTTTGTCAGATGGAATTTTGGCTCATGTTTTGGAGCCAAAAACCGTTCGATGTGATACATTAGGCTTATGTCCCATCAGTGCTTCGAATGTCATGACCCCAACCACTGAATTGTTGGGTACTCTATTCTGTATGTACAAAGCATAGTTCAATATTTCAACCCACATATATGATGGAAGATCTCTTGCTTTAAGAAGGAATGTAGTGATATCTTTCAAAGATCCGACATTCTTCCTCTCAACTACACCATTTTGTTTTGGTGTGTATGGGACTGAATGTTGCATCTGAATACCTTCTAAAGAACACAGTTGATGGAATTTTGTTTTGATGTACTCTCCTCCATTTTTTTATTAAGTGATTTGATCTTCTTCCGAAGAGTGTTCTCATCTAAGGCTTTGAAAACTTTGAAAGTTTACAACACCTCAGACTTCTACTTAAGAAAGAAGATCCAACAATACCTTGAGTAGTCATCAATGAAGGTCATAAAAGTATTCGTATACATTCATGGATGTTTTAGGAATTGGTATGGATACATCACTCTGTACCATAAATTCTAGAGGAAACTCTGCTTGCCTTCCCAACCTCATAACTTCACTCTAGATGCTTACCTTCCAAGCAACCATTGCAGACACATTGAGAGGACTTGATGAGAGGAAGTCCCTCAATCATATCTTCATTGTGCAGTTGCTGGATATATTTGAAATTTAGATGGCCAAATAGCTCATTCCAAACTCTTCTTATATCATTACCATGAGTCAATAGGGAACTTGGATATAAGTGAGGAATAAAATGTGAGAATTCATATTCCTTGAAGGCATGATTTGTATCTGCTTTAACTATCAGGTCCCCAGTAGATATTTCTAAGGTCGCCACTAAGATAGGATAACATATGACTCGCTTTGTTGAGCCTGTATCGGTCATATGATATACATATAACAGATTTGCTACTAGGGAGGGCACATAGAGGAAATTGTTGAACACTCCATGCTCAAAATGAATTGAAACTTTCCCAAGAGCTAGGATTTGAGAGTCATCTCCCATGTGTATGTTAGGACCACTAAAGAGATACATAGAAGAGAATGATTCCTTAGAGGAAACCATGTGGTTGGATGCTCCAGAATCAATGAGAAAATCATGTGACCAAGAGAAACCTGCCTTCAATGCATGGCATCTCTCATGATCTTCATTCTTGTTCCTAGGATCAGGATTTCTTGTGCCTTTAGAAAGGGAAATATTGTTTTGTTCAAGGATATTAGAAATTTGGTCTATGGTTTTCTTCATACATAGGTTCTTTGGATGATTCCCTCTCTTGCAGTATGGTCACACTACTACATTTTGACCAAAAATCCGACGGCCGTATTGTCGGATTTTCGACACTTCCCTGTCGCATGTACGACACTATGATTTTTTTTTAAGCGTCGGTGGCTTGTCGTCGGTTATCCGACATTGGATTAAACCGTCGGTTATGCGACACCTCAGCTACCATCGCTTAAATATACGGCGTCGGTTAAGCGACATGGAAAACCGTCGGTGAAGCGACGGATATAAAAAACAGGAGTCGGTGAAGTGACATGGTATACCGGTCGTTAAGCGACGGAGATAAAAACTAAGCGTCGGTTATGCGACATTAGAAACCGTCGGTTAAGCGACGAATATAAATAATAAGCGTCAGTTAAGCGACGTGTCTTAGCATTTTTTTTTTTTTTTATTCCTACAGAAGCGTCGGTTAAGAGACGTCTGTTAGAGTTTTTTTTTTTTAAATCACCTACATATATTCATATGGTTTACATTATAACAAGACAGTTGCGTTTTACAGAAGAGGCATACAGTTTTTTCCAACAAAGATCAAAAGGCTCAAGCCCTGTGAATACATCTGAATCCAACTGATAAATAGACTTCTTTTCTGAATCAAATTGATAAATAGATCCATTTTATAAAAGCGTGGATCTAGGCAGCAGCGTACCAACACTGAAGCAACAGGGAATACATCTGAATCCAACTGATAAATAGACTTCTTTTCTGAATCAAATTGATAAATAGATCCATTTTATAAAAGCGTGGATCTAGGCAGCAGCGTACCAACACTGAAGCAACTAAATTAAAATTTTCAAATTCGAACAGAAAAATTCCCTTTTATGCAAAGAAAATCACTTCTATTATTTCTTATTACTGTGTTCCCATAGTCTGGAATGTTTTATAGCCTACCATTGGGCATGGCCGTGCCTTTACTGATCACCTACATATATTCATATATCTAAGTAGTTTCATTGTGGAAGGCAAAACATTTTTAACAAAAATCAAATCAGAGGCTTACATTATAACAAGACAGTTGCGTTTTACAAAAGAGGCATACGGTTTTTTCCAACGAAGATCAAAAGGCTCAAGCCCTGTGAATACATCTGAATCCAACTGATAAATAGACTTATTTTCTGAATCAAATTGATAAATAGATCCATTTTATAAAAGCGTTGATCTAGGCAGCAGCGTACCAACACTGAAGCAACTAAATTAAAATTTTCGAATTCGAACAAAAAAATTCCCTTTTATGCAAAGAAAATCACTTCTATTATTTCTTATTACTGTGTTCCCATAGTCTGGAATGTTTTATAGCCTACCATTGGGCATGGCCGTGCCTTCACCGGTAATCTACCCTCCTTTTCGGGCGAGTTTTGATTGGAATTTGGAAACGGCAAATTGAGTGTCATAAATCACAAATGCTTTATTCATGCATGGACACTATGAAACAGGAAGAAGATTTTTGGAGACGAGACCATGTGCTACAGAGTGATCTATTACTCACTGCAGAGAATGAAATCCATGTAATCAAGGGTATTTCATATTGTAATAATCTGAGCAGAACAGATAACATTACATGCATGGAGACAGAGGAATCAATGGAGTTAGCCCTATGCTGTAACTCTATTGCTCCAGGATCTAGAACTCATTTAGAGACAACTGGCTGTAGTAAAATGTCTTCTGTAGCTGGGGAGTGCTCTGCTGCAGGTTTACAGGAAGATGGAGAGAAACAAGAGAAAGGAATTCTTTTGAGGTTGGATTTTGGCTATTTCAATGATGATAGGTCCCATTGGGACTTGAATACCCCTATGGATTCTTGGGAAAAGCAACTAGAAGTTGTAAATACATATTCTAAATCTGAATTTTTACCTGCAGACACTGCAAACAATAAGAACTCAGAACATTTGGATGGGATTCAGGTACACATATTAGCTTCAGAAGCTAAGCATGATACTGGAAATTCTGAGCAGGATATGCTGAGCAAGGTTTTACAGGCAGACCAAGATAATAATGCACTGAATTTCTCAAAAAGCTCAGCTTCTGGAAAGGATTCAGAACTTGATACGTCTCTCAGACTTCGGCCCGATGCCATTCACAACCAGTGTGAGATGAACCTTGCATATATGTATCGGAGTGTTTCACTATCAGAGGAATCAGTTGCTGAAAGGGAACTAAACCTCTCCATAGCACCTTCAGGAGGAGCTTGTGAATCAGTTATTAATGTTTCTGGTGTTGATGCCCAAGATGATAGACATTTTGTAGAGAAACCTTCAGATTGTATTTTGGCAACAGACCAGTGCTTGCAAAGTGATGGTCAGTTAGATAATACTCCGATTGATGACAATGTAGATATGTTTGATAAAACTGAGTCTTCTGCTGATTGTAAGCAAGATAAAGAACCTACAAAAGATAATTTTGAAGCTACTGATGGCACTAGTTACGAGGGAAACTCAAGTGGTCCTGAAACAACTAATGAAAATCCTGATCTTGTGCAAATAAACTTCCCATCTTCTCCATCCAGGGATCAACAACTTATCAAAACTGTCAATGAGGACAGCATTGTTGATGATGCAAATGCTGTGACTATCTGTGATGTTAATGCTTGTGTAGAGGATATTAACACCACTAGGGAAAATCCTAGAAGCCCCGAGCTTGGATTGGATAAGCAATCTGCAGAGGATGCCACAGAAATTGCCTATGGTGGTGACTCTGAGTTTGATTGTTATGATGATGAATACAAACTTGTTTCGGATACTGATAATATTTCGGATACTGGAAAGGAGATTGTTGAGCAGGATGAAAATGAGCATCAAGTTGAAGAAGGAGAATACAGAGAAACAGGGCTTCATACTTGGGTTAAAGAAGATACAGGGGAAGAACTGGAAGATGAACATGTTGATTATGGTGATTCCGATGGTAGAGATGCTGATGACACTTCAGGCTAGAACTAGGTCCTATTAGAACTCATTAGTGGGGCATAGACACCAAAACAAGTATATTGCATTCCCTATATCCTTATATTATATATGTACAGGTGTAAGTCAACATAAAAATGCCTTCAAGCACTCTGTTCCTTTTCTTCCAAATGATCATTACTGGTCTAGCTGCCATAATGTAGAACAAATGGCAATACTAGGCTACCAGCCAAACTTTTTTGATGATTTTGTTTTAAGAATCAGAACAAATGATATCAATAGTAGATGACGTTGCACTTTGACCACATTTCATGTCCTAATGTAGGACTCAAAAGCAAAGAATGCTAAAGAGAAGAGTAATGATGGAGTCCTCAAATTCCATATAGGTTGAGCAAGAAACTTGTAAAGGAATAGAGTATTACATAATTTAGTTGTACCTAAGTTATTAAATCCAATAGAAATTGTAACAGAACAAAGTATTACATAATTTAGTTGTACTCGTGTGATGAAAACCAAATCCAAACAAGTGAATGCCATAAACTTATGCCAATAGGAATAATCAAACATGTAACAAGTATCAAAAATAATGTACATTGTAGACAAATCTAATTCTTAAGACCTCAACACCATTCTTTTCTCCTCGAGGTCCTTCAATTCCTTTCGCCACGTATCCAATTTAGCCAGCTTTTCTCTTTGCTCAGGATTCAGT
>LPNX010416617.1:226540-253416 GCA_001517045.1 Pseudotsuga menziesii
GTTGTCGCTTAAGCGACACTTATGAGGACATCCATCGCTTAAGAGACGCTTATGAGCCTAACTGTCGCTTAAGCTACGCTTATGACCAATTTTAAAAAAAAATAAATCTAACTTTCTGATTTTTGGTAGGTTTAAAAGAAAAAATCCACGCGCCGTCGGAAGTAACCGTCGGATTTTGGATCGAAATGTAGTAGTGTCACTTGGTCTTTTCAAACCTTTTGTGCTTTTCATTCATAGAACCTGAGGCTCCTTCTGAAGGAGTTTGCTTCTTCTTAGGCTTGATATTAGAGTTATTTTTATCCTTTCCTTTCTATTTCCATTTGACTTGCGCATTCTTGGTCTCCCCATCCAAGAGAGATTGATTCTTGGAGGATTTGAGGGCTCTCGTCTAGATCATCTTATCTTGTTCTTGAATAAGAGATTCAATGAATGCATCAAGAGAGGGAATTCACCAGTTTGGAGTTGTTAGTCTCTCAAAATGAAAGGTAGACACAAACATTGATATTTTTGGGTCAAGATTGCTCAGAATGGATAGAACCAATTGCTTAGACTTCTTATCAATTCCACATTGCTTGAACTGGATGACTAAGGACTTGAACTTGGAGAAGAATTGTTGGATGGTTTTGAAATTTCTAGTTTGAAGAGAAATCGGTTCATTCTCTAGAATATGGCCTCTAAGATCATCCTACTTTCCAAATAGTGATTCAATATTCTTCCATATTTCCCTTGATTTTTTAACCCATCAAGGTGGAAGAGAAACTCCATGAAGATAAGAATGAAAATGAAACCAAAGGATTAATCCAATATGTTCAGATATTTTGACTTCTCTAAAGGTTGTTTGGTTTCTACCTCCTTTCCCATAGTGACCATGTACAGACCTTTGTTGTGCAACACAATCTGCATATCTTCCCTCCAATCAAGATAATTCAAGGGTGTGAGTACCTCGATGTCAAGGCTCCTGAATTTTCCATTTTGTAGCATTAGGAGCATCACAATTATTCTGAATTATTCAATTTCCTAGCAAAAATAAACTTTCAATTCAAAGGAAAACTAATTCAATCACCCTCTACTTCGACATGTGCACATTATTAGGGTGCTTCACACCTAGATCAAACTCTTTGAATAAATACAAGGGGAGCAAGGAATAGATACCAAGAATTATGTGGAACCCAGTTTCCTTTGGTGCATCAATGGAAGTTTCTGAGGATTGAAATTAGCCTAAGCACCTACTATGATACCACGTAAAAATTTTCAAGCTACCAGATATTCATGCTGGATTGAACCTCACTGTGAAAGAAGGATGAATGAGGAAGACTAAATTCAGAGTTAGAATGATAAAACAATCATGGTGAAATTATTTAGACAAGAGGAAAAAAATTGACAGAATAACATCAATCTCATAATCATTAACCTATATTTAATACATCCATAATACAATAAAGGAAATTCAAATCCTCTAGGAGTGATTCAAATCCCATGACTTGGATTGAAATCAGAGATCACTAACTACAAAAAATAACCATTGGAGGCTAACTAGTGTAACTCCAGACAACTGAAACAACTCAGAATTAGTTAACCGACCTAGGTATGTGAGGAAAGGCTCCCAATATCCTTAAATCGTGCAAATTTGGCGTTAGGATAACTGAAGGTGAACTAACTAATTCCCATTGAAGTATAACTCAACACAGACTAGGGTGAACTGATGGCGGGATTCCCATGACTCAATGTGGGTTTGTAAAATATCGGGATTGGCCTCTGAAGCTCCCAATTGCATGCACAATAACGCATCAAGTGGTAGGTGGGCCCCATGGAACTAATGAAGTGGACACATACTCCTTATAACCTAGTAAATTGACATTTAGAATATGGTGGTCAAGGGAGGATTACAAATAATCCTAACAATATCAATGATTGAGGGTGATATTATTCAAAGATCTATAGTCAATACACATCCTCCAAGTCCCATCCTTCTTGGGTACTATGAAAATGGATTACCCACAATGTGATGTGCTTGGTTGGATTACTTCATGCTCCAATAATTGTTGTAATTGCTACACTTGACTTCTTCTACTTTAAGAATAGAATTTCCAGTGAAGCGCTCCTTCTTTAGATGTAACCAAACCTAGTCACCAATTTGGAATGAATGAGGAATATGATGCTTGTCATGTTAGGCATTAGATTTTGCATTATCTTGATGGAACATTTCATGTGCTTGCTTCTGGATGTTGTAGATTTGATCTCTGATCTTTAATTCTTTCTCAACTTTTTTTTTGTTTCGAATTCTTTGTCATTCGAGTATGTCAAGGAACTGATCAAGTCAATAGGAGTTGAGGGTTGAAATCCATAATAGATCTCAAATGGACTCTTGCATATAGAACTTTGTTGATCACAATTGTAGTTATGTTGTATGTATAGGAGGATTTCGTCCCATGTTCGACGATGCTTGTGGTTGTACATGCAAAGAAATTGTAATACCAAGCGATTTACAACTTCTGCCTGTCCATCTAACTGAGGATGGAAGGCTGTCGACAAAGAAAGTCTCGTGTCGAGTTGTTTCCAGATAGTTTTCAAAAAGGTGCTGACAAATATGGCATCTATGTCAGAGATAATGGTTGCTGGAAGGCCATAATGTTTCTAGACATGCTCGAAGAAGAGCTGAGCAGTCTGTTGTACTGTCATAGTCTTGTTGCATGGTATGAGTATAGACATCTTGGAAAATCTGTCAACTACTACTACTAAGATCGTGTCATGCTGATGTTTGGTAGTAGGATATCCCATCAAGTAGTCCATAGAAATATATTCCCATGGTCGACTAAGAACTAACAGTGGTGTGTACAGTCCTTGTTGTCGATTCGACGGTAAAGCAATGGCACAAACCACACACAATCGAATGTAGTTGTTGACATTATATTTAAGTGAATTCCAGTAAAAATACTTTTGGAGGATAAAAAATGTTTTTGTGACTCCAAAATTTCTTGCAGTCTTGTTGTAGTGTGTGTCCCAAATGATATTTTGTCAGTGCTCACCGGTCAGTACACAAAGTTGTCCAAGCTTGTATAGCAAGGTGTCTTTCAAGAAGTAGTCGGTAGTAGATAGCGTGTCAGCCTGAAGCTATCGATATATTGCAAAGAAGACGTAGTCTACCGAATACAATTTTGGCAAAGAAGCGGTGTCATAACCATGCATACTCATCACTGTAAACAGTACAGTAATGGCTGGTCGACTGAGACAATCGGATGTGGAATTGTCTTTACATTTCTGATACTTAATTACCAACTGAAATTTTTGCAGGTAATTAATCCACTTGAGTTTTCAATTTGTCTGTAGTTTCAACTGGGATGGGGAAAACTATAAAGGTTTATGGTCAGTTAGAATGATTGTTTCCTTTCCAAGAATTTACTGTCTCCATTTCTTAAGAGCTTGCAAAATGGTGCACAGTCACTTTTCCATACATCGAATACCTTCTAATAGTGTCATTGAAATTTTCAGAATGAAACGCGATTGGGTGACTTGACTGAGTGATCACCACACTGATCACATAGTCCGATGCGTCCATCTCAATCTCAAACGGCTGAAGTAAATCAAGTAACACAAGTACTCGTGTAGTACAAATCTTGTTATTGTGTTGATGTTCATTTGAAGACAATTGCTCCATTTCCTTTAGTTAACTGATTCAAAGGCCATGAGATGTGGCTGAAGCCAAGTATGAACCGTCTATAGAAATTCGCCAAACCAAGAAAAATTCTCAATTCATGAATGTTTTGAGGAATGGGCCAATCTTTGTAGATCTGTACTTTTTCTAGGTCGGCATGAATGCCAACAGAGTCAATTACATACCCCAAATATTTGATGTTGGTCATCGCAAATGAGAATTTTTCCATGTTCAGATATAGTCGATGTTGTTGGAGTGTCGAAGACTTGTCGAAGCTATTTGACATGTTCTTCCCATGATCGACTGAAAATCAAAATATTGTCAAGATAGACAATGACACACTTGCTGATGAAATGTCATAGAAGTTCATCCATATATCTCATGAAGGTTTCAGGTGCATTGGTTAAGCCGAAAGGCATGACTAACAATTCAAATAATCCTTCCTTGGTCTTGAAAGTCGTTTTCCATACATTAGTGGACTCGATTAGAATTTGATGATATCCTGACTTAAGGTCAAGCTTCATAAAGAACTTAGCATCATTCATACTATCGATAAGTTCATCTATCTGTAGAAGAGGATATATGTTCTTTACTACAATATTTTTGAGAGCCTGATAGTCGACACACATGCACCAAGTCCCATCTTTCTTTGGAACTAGTACAACTAGACTTCCACAAGGAGAGGAGTTGGGGCGGATGTGACCTTTGTTGATCAAATCCTGTATTTTTTTGCGAATCTCTTCGTTCTCAAGAATGGATATTCTGTAAATAGATGTGTTAGGTAATGAAGAACTAGGAACAAGTTTAATGGAGTGTTTTACCTGACAATGCAGAGGTACTCCATCAGGCTCTTGAAATACGTTCTGATATTCGTCAAGAATATGGTCAATATGTTGATGTTGTCAGGATCTGCGTTGGTCGGTGAGTCAACTCGTTCCTGCAGTCTTTCTAGAATTATAAGGATTTATCATAATCAATGCAAACTTTTGAGTATGGTTGATAAGATTCTTTGTTTGTTTGGAAGATGTCATAGCAACTGTTGATATGGTTTGTTGCTCTAGTATGTCGTACCATTGATTCTGAATTTTGACAATAACCTTCTATGGATGTCATTGATATGTATCATGTCGATCCCACAAGTAAGGTTTCCTGAACAGGGCGTTGGCTAGGGAAAGTGGTGCCATGTCACAAAGTACTTCATCTTCAAAAGGCTTAATGAAGTAGGTGAGTCTAAATTGGCGAGTGATCCTTAGTTCCTATACATCCTTCATCCAAGTGATATTGTAAGGATGAGCATGTGGAGTGGTGACAAGACCTGATTTCTTCACAAGATCTTCAGAAACAAAGCTCTTCTAGCTACCATTATCCACAATCAGATGTAATGGATCTTTTTGAACCCATATCTGTGTATGGAACAGGCATTCACGTTCCTCCTCATCGACGATAGTCAAGGCTTTTAAAGTGGTCGAGGTCAAATCCAAGAGGGTCGATGATTCTGGGTAAGATTCTACTAGGGTTTTGTCAGATAAGTCAGAGGTCAACAAATTTTCCAAAAATGTCTTTCGAGCTTTGCATTCGAGCGTATCATGCTAGGATGAATTGTGATAATCACACCATTTCCCGATAGGATCTTATTTCCAGCAATCCTTCTTGTCTTTTGGAAAGTTCTTCTTATGATAATCAGGATTTAGTGGAGTCGGCTGAGAAGAGTGCTTTGAATTGTTGGAGTCGGTTGATGACTTCTTGTCGAATGTCTGAGCTGTTGTCTTTTTCGTGAAACGTGATTTTCCTTTTTGTTTAGCTTCAAGTTTGTTGGCATATTGAAATGAATATGCAATCATACTAATGGTCAAAAACTCCATTTCTTGCTAAATGTACGGGGATAAACCACTGATGTACTTCATGACAATCAATTTCTCTTCTTCTTGGATGCTAAGTCTATCCATGAGTTGATAAAACTCATCATTGTAAATCTATACGGACTGGTATTTCCAATGCCTTAGCTGCTGGCACTTATTATACTGTTGTTCAAGATACTTGGGTGGGTAGAACTCCTTTTCGGACGTACTCGACAAATTTTACCCATGTGTCCATGGGGTTTCCTTCTTTTTCCATCTTTGTTGATAAATTCTCCCACCAAAAGTGTATAGAGGTTGACATATTTAAGGACGCAATGGTGATATTTTCTACTTCGGAGAGTTGATTCACGAAGTAGTAAGATTCCAATTATTGTACCCAATTGTCGACAGATTATGGTTTTATATTGCGTTCAAGATTGTGTATGTCCAGATTCATTTGCACTTTAAAGGGGATGATTTTATCGGAGTGGGGTCTCATCAAGGATTTTCTGGATGTCGAAGTGAATCACATGAGAATCTCACTGGACTGTGCAAACACATCGGTTCACTAGCGAGCTAGTGCTTTTTCTATGAGTTTCTCTTCCTCATCAGTTGCATGTCTATTGTCTTCTTCTTCGACCATCTTTTCTGAAGTCGAAGATAGTGTCTCCTTGTTTTACTGAGTTTGCGAGCGTATTTGAGCATGCATAAATTAAATAACTTCAATGGAAGTGCTTATGTAACTCAAACTCTGAACAAGATCTAAACAAGCTCAAGCTTGAATACCAATGATCCAGGTCGTGCCCAGGTGCACGTTGGGGACAACAGTTCGACTGAATGAGTCGAGAACTGTTATGGTGGAAGCATAAAAAGAATAGGTAAATAAGGAAATACACTATATAGGCAGAAAGTAGGCGCATAGACAATATGCAAGAATTTGAACCAACTTCTATTATTACTTCTTCTCCTTGAAGGTTGATTTATTTTATACTACAATAGTGTACATGTTTATATAAAATGTTGAGACACTTGGGTGACTACCTGTTGGCCAGATTTTTTGACTAAGGCCAACTTGTAGGAAGAGGATGCAAGAAGAAAACTAAAAAAACAAGAGCTGAAAATGCAATAAGATATAAAATATGAGCAAATATGAGTTGCTTCTCAGAATTTTACTAAGCAAAGGAAAAATCTACAAGTCTACCTTATGCTGCTATGAAATTATGTATTTATAATAGATTTGCAAACATGTTTTTACCATTCAAATTTATGCTAGAGGGTGAATTTCATTTATTAGATGACCGAGTGCTTGATGGACAGAGAATGGCTAGGCGGATGGGTGGCTGCTGCTGGGGGCTACTTGTCGGCTACGACCGTCAAGCTTACAGTTTTTAACACTCCCCCTTAATCTTGACTTCTCAATGATGCCCAAACCTTTCCTTAAATGTTCAAATCTTTCTTTTTCCAATGGCTTGGTGAAGATATTTGCAAATTGATCTTCAGACTTGCAAAATTCAAGATATATTTCACCATTGTTGATAAGTTCTCGGATGAAATGATATCTAGTATCAATGTGCTTTCTCTTTTTGTGAAAAACATGATTTTTTGATAGTTCTATTATTGAATTATTGTAATAGTAAATTTTTGTTGCTCCTTCATGATCTTGCATCAAATATGACATTATTCTTTTTATCCACACTACTTGACATGCTGTTGATGTTGTTATTACATATTTTGCTTCTATAGTTGAAAGAGTAACAATAGGTTGTTTTTTAGAAGCCCATGAGATTGCTCCTAAACCAAGATGGAAAATATACCTAGATGTGCTTTTTCTATCATCAATGCTACCTGCAAAATCACTGTCTATGTACCCAACTAGCATGAAATCATCTAATTTTGAATATAAGATGCCATAATATCTTGTTCCACTAATATATCTTAAAATCATTTTCCTTGTCTACCAATGTGAATCCATTGGTGTTTCCATGAACCTTGAAATCAAACTGACCGCATACATAATGTCAGGCCTTGTTGCTGTCATATACATCAAGCTGACTATCAATGTTTTGAACAAACTTGGATCTACCTTTGTACCCTTGTCTTCTTTGCTCAATTTCAATCTTGTTGCTACAGGTGTAGATGTTGGATTGCAATTCAACATCTTGAACCTTTTCAAAACATCCTTTGCATATTTTGTTTGACAAATGAAATTTCCATCATCTGTTTGACTTACTTCTATGCCCAAGAAATATTTCATTAAGCCCAAATCTGTCATCTCAAATTCCTTTTTCATTGTTGATTTAAACAACTAAATTGAAAAGTTTCCTCGTAAATATCAAATCATCAACATATAGGCATACAATTAAGACCTTACCTTTATGTAAAGAGTTGGCTCACTACTGCATTCGCTAAAACCGTGGCTTTGGAAATATGAATCAATGCGGCTATACCATGCTCTTGGAGCTTGTTTGAGACCATACAAAGCCTTTTTCAATCTATAAAATTTATGTTCATGACTCAATATCTGATAACTTGGTGGTTGCAGGACATATACTTCTTCTTCTAATATCCCATTCAAAAAAACTAATTTGACATCCATATGATAAACTTTGATGTCGTGTTATTGCTAACATTATTCTTACTGTATCTAATCTAGCGCATTGTAATCAATCCCGGGTTGTTGTGAAAAACCCTTTGCAACTAACCTTTCTTTATGCTTTACAACATTTCCATCAGCATCAAACTTTGTTTTATAGATCCATTTTACACTTATTGTGTCTTCTCCTTCTGGAAGATTCACTAATTGCCAAGTTCGATTTTTCTCTATTGCTTCAATTTCTTAATCCATAGCCTTTTGCCAACTTTCATATTTAATTGATTCTTCAAAACATATTGGATCATCAATAGAAAATAATGCAAAATCAGAAATCAAACCAAATCATTACCTTGAGTTACCTGATATATTTCTTGGAGACTTCTTGTCTTCACTAGAGTTCCATATGACCTTGAGCTATTACTTGAGTGATATCTAGCTGTTGACTGAGATCTTGAAGCTGATTGAGGTGTTGATGTTGTGCTATGTGAACTGGAGCCATTGTTGGGAGCTTGATCTTCATCAAAATATTTCATTTCAAATTGTTGTTGTTGATGTAGATTTCCATTCCAAATCCATTCTTCATATTCAAGAAACTTGACATCTCTACTAATTATAGTCCTTTTTGTGATAGGATTATACAACTTGCATGCTTTTGATTGTTCACTATATCCCACAAAAATACATATTTATCCTTTATTATCTAACTTTTTCCTATTTTCAGTAGGAACATGTGCATATGCAATACACCCAAAGACTCTTAAATGAGAAACATTATGTTTTTTATTACTCCATGCTTCATGTGGTACCTTATCCTTGACACTCTTTGTGGGGGAATGATTCAAAATATATACTGCACAAGCTACAGCTTCAGCCCAATATTCATTTGGTAGAGGTTTAGCTTTCATCATGCTTCTTGCCATTTCCATCATTGTTCTATTTTTTCTTTCTGCAATACCATTTTGTTGTGGTGTATAGCTAGTTGTAAATTGCCTTTTGATCCCATTTATTTTGCAAAAACTCAAGAAATCATTTGATGTGAATTATCTGCCTTTATCTGTTCTTAGAATTTTAATGTAGTGTCCACTTTTCTTTTCAGCCATGACTTTAACCTGTTTTAACACTTCAAAAGCTTCCGATTTTTGTTTCAAAAAATATACCCATGTTTTCCTGGAATAATCATCTATGAAAGTTATGAACTACAATCTATTCCCAATAGAAGGTGTCTGCATATACCCACACAAATCTGAATGCACAATTTCAAGTGGAGCTCTTGCTCTATATGACTTACCAACAGGAAATGATTCTCTATGTTGCTTACCAGGAATGAACCCTTCACAAAGTTTGTTTGGTTGTTCAATCAACGGAAAACCATTCACCATGTTCTTTCTATGCAACAAATTTATACCACTGAAGCTTAAATGACCAAACATTAAGTGCCATAACCATGACTGATCTCAGAGGATTGCTTTGAAAGAAACAAACAAATCATTTTGCAACCTTAAAGGGAACATCTTGTTTTGTGTCATTTGGACTTTTGCAATTAGTGTTCTATTTGAATCAAAGATCTCACATGCATTATTTTCAAAATAGACTTTATATCCCTTTTGTAGTAGTTGTCCAATGCTAATTAGATTGTGTTTGAGATTAGGGACATAATACAAATTTGGAATGTGTTTCTTTTCACCTTGATTAGTTTTAAATTTTATGCTACCTTTACCCATGACAGCTACCTTTTTATCATCTCCCAATTTTACTTCTAATTGCACAGATTCATCTATGTTTGCAAAAATATCCTTGTTTCCACTCATGTGGTTGTTACAACCACTATCTAAGAACCATACTTGTTTTGAGATTTCTTGTGCACTATTACAAGTAATAAACATTGAATCACTATTTTCAGAGTGGTTTTCTTTTGAGAAATTTGCATTCTGCCTATTCATATCAAACTGCTTCTTTCTACATTCAGGTGCATAATGACCAAATTTTTGACAATAGTGGCATTGGATATGTGATTTCTCATACCTTTTTCCTTGGCTGTGAAATCCAATAGAATGTTTGCCACCTCTGCCTCTTCTGCTTGCAAAGAAATTGGAATTTGCTCCTTCTTCATGAGAGTTCTCTAATCTACTACCTTCATTGCGATTGTTGATTCTTCCTCTTCCAAATACTCTTCCACCTCTATTAGTGACTCTTCCTCCTCTTTTGCTACTAGCTTGAACTTGTGATTTGAATGCATTTTCCATATAGGAACCGTTTGACCTATTGAGTCTTTACTCATGGGTTTGTAAAGACCCCATAAGACTATCAATAGAAACTTGAGACAAATATTTAGATTCTTCAATACCTACAACAATTGGGTCAAATCTAATAGGAAGACTCCTCAAAATATTTTCTACAACCTTTTGATCATCCAAAGTATCTCCATGAGACTTTATTTGATTTACTATACTTAGTGCACGAGTGAAAAAATCACTTATTTTCTCAGAATTTAACATTTGCAAATTTTCAAAATCTCTTCTAAGAATTTGTAATCTTACCAACTTGACTTTGCTAGTACCTTGATAAGAGTTTTGTAGAGTGTCCCATGCATGCTTGTACCTTGTAGCTGCTGCAACCCGTTGGAAAATCAATTCTTCCATTGCTTTGTGTATCAAAAATAACGCCTTGGCGTCCTTCTTCTTATTCTCTTTGAGAAGATCATTTTGTGCTTGTGATAAAACATTATATGATGCTTGATCTAGTGGCTCTGTAAAACCATTCTCAACCAAGTCCCATAATTCTTGTGAACAAAATAAAGTCTTCATTTTAATGCTCCAATATTCATAATTTTTCCCATTAAATTGTGGAATTTGGGGTTGAGTGAGATTACTTCACACCCGCCATAATTAAATTGCAGCAAAATATATTACTTCCACAACACTTTGTAAATGCAACTTGGCACAACCAATACAAACTGATTAAATATTGCACTTTCACAATGCTTTGTGATTTTTTTAATATTCCAATTTTCTTTTAACAAAATTAAAATTAAACTAGTGACCCAAAAACAATAACCTTGCTGCAGCAATTTCATCACACCAAATTAAGTGGTTTACCATTGCATTCAGCATAAAACAACATTACCAAAATCAATTCTTCCATTCCATGATTATGCTCATGCACAACTAGAGTTTGCACCTCCACAACCAACCTATGCTCTTCCACAATCAGTTTCTCCACAACCTTGGTCTGATTCCAATTTGTAGGAAGAGGATGCAAGAAGAAAACTAAAAACTCAAGAGCTGAAAATGCAATAAGATAGAAAATATGAGTTGTTGCTCAGAATTTTATTAAGCAAACGAGAAAGCTACAAGTCTGCCTTATGCAAATATGAAATTATCTATTTATAGTAGATTTGCAAACATGTTTTTACTATTCAAATTTATGCTGGAGGGTGAATTTCATTTATTAGACGGCTGGGTGGTTGATGAACGACTGACGGCTGGGTGGTTGCTTGTAGGCTACGACCGTTAAGCTTACAGTTTTCAACACAACTAAGGAGAACCAACCCATACAAAGCGCTTATTACAGCCCCCGGTATGTTTGGTATGGCTAATTCTCACGGGAACAAAGGCTCCGCTGCCTTTGTGAGTTTTCTCTCAAGAATTGAGAGTCTCATAATCTGATATAAAAAAAAATGAAACTAATTTTAATTTTAAAAAAAACACAAAAAAACACAAATTTAGCTGCTGCTAAACTATAACTTTCTATTCATTAAATAAAACTAAAATTCTAAAACAAAAATTTAATTAATCTATTTCTATCCATATCAATATTCCAATAATAAACAATAATCTTATACATATTGTTTAGACATCAACTTTACAGTCACCTAGCATAATAGATTGAATAAAGAATATTCATCTATAAAAGAGCATAAAATCTCTTAACAGACTTTTGTTCTAACTGTAAAAAAAAAATCTTACAAATTCCAATCTAGTACAAAGATGATTGCAATAATTGTGATCTCTAATCTTGATTAGGCCTGAATAAAAATAATACAGAACCACCATCATCGATGTCAGAAACATTGGTAGAGAAGATCCCTTGGATTTTCTTCTGAAATATAAAAATCAAAAGAATTAACCATCCTTTAGACCCATCAAGCTCTCTTCCCCCTCGTTGTAGAACGTTGCTATTGTTTAAATAGGAAATAAAACAAACAGAAATTAAACTTGCTTTCCTTGTTGGCCGCAACTAGAAAAACCGTGTCCAGATAACCTCTTATATCTCCCAAATGGATCAGGAAATTCCTCACAATTCAGCTAAATCGGTATATTCTTCCAATTAATAAATAAAAAAACCATGCCTCGGAATTTCGATTTACACTTTTATTTGCCCCCAGTTTGCTACCGAAAATTGTCACTTGAATAATGATAGAAATCCGGTGACATAACAAAAGATAAAGCAATCTGGCAGCATCAAGATTACTGAGATCTCTACGATTATGATTCCATATCATTGTATTTTTTTTCCAAAGAAAAAAATCGTAATTTTATTATCAAATTACATTGATCAAATGGTCCATTATCTTTTTAAATAAAGATCAATGTCCATTTCCTCAATTCATCAGCATATACATGCTTAATTACAAAGAGATAATAATTGATTAAAAAATCCAATTATATCCACACGAATATCATTCATATAAAACCACCAACATGATGGATATACAAATATAAACAGAAAGTAATATAGTAAATATGGATTTAACATATCAACTAGGCTTAATCAGACTTTGAAAAAAATTCTCTATCATCTAAACCAGTCTATATCACCAATAGAGATATAATCTATCCAAAAAGTAACTGATATATTCACATTACTGTCCATTATATCATCATATTCACCAAATCAAAACTCTGTCCAAAAACTGTCATAAAAAAGTCTGTCAATAAACTGTCATAAAAAATTGTCCAAAGACAATCATAAAAAAAAACTCATAGTACCAAAACGTCAGCACATTCAACTCTAGCTCACACAACCATAGGTCCAAAACTATCAAGAACAGATCATAAAGTAATTGTCCCTAAATCCAAAAAACTTAATCAAAATAATAAAACTGCCATGTTCTCCAGTGTCACCTGAACACCCCCTCCCCCCCAACTTAATCTAAACTTCAGATTAAAAAATTTGAAATGTCTCATAAGTTTCAGAACCTCTATACTTCATAATTTTCCAATATCCTTCCAGCACATTGGCACCTGCATTATCTAAAGCATCAGCCTTGGTATTCCTTTCGCGGTAAATGTGCTTGTATTCAACTTTAACCAATAAGTTAGAAATTCTAATCACCTCATGTAGTATCCGAGTAAGAAGAATATTATTAATTCTAAACTTACTAGATATCCAATTGATGACCAGCTGTGAGTCCCCAAATACCTGCAAAGATTGAATCCCCTCCTTTAAAGGCCAATGTGGTAAGTAATTTGAAAGCTAGAAGCTCAGCAAATTTGTTGGTACCCAACCCCAAACCAGCTGAAAAAGTAAAGTGTTCATCAGATAAATACAATATGCCACCTGCCCCACAAATCTAAGGTACTCCTACTGTCGAACCATCAAAATACCCCCAAGCTGATTCTTTGTCAATTTGCTCATTAACAACCATTCTTAAATTCAACACTTTGTTATCCAAAGGATAAGCATGCAATAAACCCAAACATAAAGAAGTGACAACAACAGACTTAGGCTGAATATATTCAAAACAACATTGATTCCGGGCCTTCCAAATGAACCAAGATACAATAACAGGTCTGAGACTTATACTTAGCCTCAGCATGCATAATCCAGTTCTTAACACATTCTAAGACTGTAGTTCCATTCCAGAGATTATTATAACTTAGTTTAAATATGGCGGACTGCTTTTCACAACATAGTTGCACCAAATCTCACACAACTTAATACCTCCACATAAAAGATAAACCAATTAATTCTCTCCAAAAACTTAATAAATACAAATTAACAAATACACTAAGCCATTAGAAGATTTATCTAAATAGTAAAATAATATTCCCTTTCAAATGCCATGGATGTTAAAATCACGATGTTTCCTTCCTTTACGAGTTTTGTTTGATGAATCAATCCCTCCACAAAATACTACATCACTATTTTTCCACCTTCACCTTAAATGAGTAACGATCTTATGATTAGTTAGAAACAATGAATTGAAAACTTTGGACATCCTCGTGGTGATATTCTGGCCACGATATTCTGGTATAAACTTTTGAAAGATAACCAAACTTCAATCCTTACTTGATCAACACGCAAGCAACATAATTTGAGTTACCCTCTTAAAATGAGTTCAAGTGACGTAGTAATTAATTTTGTCAAGGGTTCTCTTTTCTTAGGCGTAAATTTTAAAAAAAAAAATGAAGCCTTAACATAAACCATGAGTCAAAAAGATTTTTAATAAAGTTATTAATATATGGTTTTATGGAGAGATTAAAATATTATTCAATAATAACGATTCTCGAGGCATAACAATAAAGAAAATCTCTTTGAAATTAAAATGGTTTTACTTTATGGAAAATACATAAGTATTAATTAATAATAATTCAATAAAGTAAATCAAGTTCAAAGCTAAAGTGTCTTTAATATTTAATTGAAATAAAGTGACATTCTTTCTATAAGTATAAGATTTAAAGAAAAAAACAAAATAATTAAAAACAAGACTGGATTTCCCTGAGTCAAAGACTGATCTTACTTTCTTCTGCTTCTCCTTGTCCCTTCTCAAAACAGAACAAGGGACGAGTCACGACTTCGATCATCCAGGGGATAAAAATGTATGATATATATCGTTGGTGGGTACAAAACCCTGACTCCCGAGTTGGAAAAAAATCTTTGTTCCTTCTCAAAACAGAACAAGGGATGAGTCACGACTTCGATCATCCAGGAGATGCACATTGCAATGTATGATATATATCACTGGTGTGTACAAAACCCCTTCCCCCTCCGCTTTGCCATCTGTTTCCCTCGGAAGTTTTTTCCACTGTTCTAAAAGCCTTAACATTTGAGCAGCTTTATATTAAACTACAAGTTAACACAATTTTATTAAGCAACTTAGCATCTTACTATATTTTACTATACATATCCGATTTGAAAGGAGACCCCATTAGACCATATTATCCTTCCCCCTATCGCAGCAGGAATGGGGAAAGCGCTACTTACTTAGTAGGCGCATCTCTCGCAAGCTGGTGAGCGGATACGCCCGCTGTGCCCCGTTTGACTGACCAAGCCCCATCACCGTTCAACTTTCACACTAAACAGGTCACCCATTGCAAACATATAAAGGTCCATAAAAAAGATAGAGATTTGCTTGATTTTCCACTCATAAGATTGGCAGGATTTTCCAGCGTCAAGAAAACTAAAGCTATAATAATCTAAAAGGAGAAACCAGACCATTCGCTATCGCTCAACAGAAGAGAACTCACCGACTCCTGAGGTGGAAAACCAGAAGATTTTTTTCCAGTTGTTCCTTTGAATAAATCGTGGGATTGAAAAGTGAATATACTTGAAAAGAAAAATAGAAGGAAAAGCGAAGAAATCTATGAATCTGTACCATGTGCCCTGGCAAATAATTGCTAATGAGCTCCATGGCTCTTGATTACTATAACTTACACCCAGAATAAAAGTTAAAACCAACAGAGTGCCAAAGAATAATATCCAGATTCCAATTTGGAAAATCCCATCAAGCTGTGGTCTAGCAACAAGGTTGAGTGCTCACAGCAACTAACCTGTAAAAAGCCTGCAAATAAAAGAAGATTCAAGAAACTAACCTGTAAAAATCCTGCACAGTGCAGATAGAAGAAACTTTTTGAAATTGCTTCCCATGAATCCCCTCAGCCCGACAGCCACTGTAAAGACCGATTTGCAATAGAAATCAAGCTTGATGTTGAGCCTGAGTCCTGACTCTTCCACCATTATATAGGTAAAAAACTTCCTCACTTGACTAAATTTATGGACCAAATCCAGTGAAAAAACTTCCCCAATTGATTAAATCTCCACATTTTACTCAAATAATTGTCCACAAATCCAAATCCAGGACGAACTATGTCCAATTTACCCCAATCGAGGTGGAAGTAATACCAATTTACAGAAATATTCATAAATCCCGACGAAATAGCAAATTTTTAATCGTATTATCCATAAATCCTGGGTGAAATACCAATTTTTCAAACTATTATCCATAAATCCGGCAAACAATCTTCATTTCTCCTCCCAATCGAAAAAAATTGGGCGAATTTGGGCAAATATCTCCTCGCAGACGGAAAAATTCAAGCGAATGTGGGCAAAAATAAATAATTTCGTGGGCTAATATTCTTTTTCTAGATTTTCCCTAAATCAGGATGAATGCGATTTACCTTGGCATAGCTATATACAAAATAAATAATGGGCGAATATATTAAATAAAATAATAACATTTTAATATAAAAATTCACCCACCTTTTTTTCGGTAACCCTTAAAATAACAAAATAATTAAAAATGTATTATTTATGTTTTTTTTGTCATAAAGACTTGTTAATTAAGAATTTGACCATTAATGTTTTAGGTATTCAAAGTAGTGACCTAGTTTCCATTTTCCAAAATATGTTCCTTCAAGATGCGGATTTAAATTCTCAAAATTGATCTTTTAATTAAATTATGTCAATCTGCCAAAGTACTCAAAAAATCATCAATAGATTTAAAATTGAAATTTTACAAGGCTGTCGTAAGACCCAGATAATTGAATTCCTTCAAAGAGAGGTGTTCAATCAAAGCAGCTAAGGTCCTATAAGAGCATGCAAATGTTGTTTAATGTTATAAATATTTAACTATTTTATTTAAAGTAAAAGTAGGATATTTGAATAGATGTGAACATTCGTAAATAGTCACTACGAGGCCTATATAAGCTAGGCCCAACATTCATTGTAATCATCCATTAATTATTATACATTTATATATCTGTTTATTTGAAGATGGAACATCTTCCTCTCTAAACCTGGATATAGGCTAGCCTAACCCGGATACGGGCTAGCATATTACACCAGATACAGTTGTACCAAGGTCCAACTGGATACGGTTGCTCCAAGTGGTATCAGAGCAGATTCGCTCCTCTGAAACTGAGCTCAGATTCGTCTCCTCCTACTATTGAGCTCAGTTTCAGCTCACCTATCCTCATCTTCTCTCCATTTCACCCATATCTACTCCATCGCACATTCATCTCTCACCCAATTGTTCTCCACTGGATTGCTCCCACGCCGCAACTCTCCCTACCCTTTGCCCTGCTCCATCACGCTCCGCTCCTCACCTTCCTCAACATCCTCCTCCCTTCGCGCTTTCCTGCTATTGTTCATCGCCCACACCTGCGCACTCCAGACTCCACTACCACACTCTCCCCATCCTCTACTCCACGCTGCGCTCCTCTTCCCCTACTCATTTTCGCTCCTCCCCTACCTGCGTGCTCAACCCCATCTTCACTCGTCCCTCACTGCTTCCTGCCCTCACCGTCCAACATCATCCACGTCGTCACTTCGCCATCCTCCTCATGAGGCCATCTCTCCATCCAAACTGCTGCCACCTTCCCTCGCGCAAATCCTCCCCACCTGCACACCTATCCATGCTCAAACTCCTCCCCATTCTCACATCCTCCCCCACGATCCCTTCCACTATTGCTACCTCAGAACTGTTCACGTCCATCAATTCCAAGGCCACCTCCCACCACGTCAACCCTAAAACCTGCAAAAAAAACAAATTTAAATAAAAATAAAGTATTATATATAATAATAATATATTATTATTATTATCTTGTAATATTTAATTTTTAAAACTTAAAAAAAACTGTATACAAGATATTATATAGTTTATAAAAAAAACAACATTAATTATTATTATTGTATTATAATATTTAATATTTTTAACTTAAAAAAAATCTGTATACAAGATATTATATAGTTTATAAAAAAAACAATATTAATATATTAATTAATATTTATTATTATTCCAAAAAATATATATATCTTTAAGGATATAGATAAAATAAAGAAATCTATTGACGAAACGTTTAAAGAAAATGAAGATGGATGTGAAAACCGTGTAGAACAAACCACCCAAGCTAATGTAAAAAATGAAGATACAGTAAATTATCATGTCATTTTCAATGAGAGTAATGGCATCAATGAAGATATTGTGCAAGACAAAGATATAGCATGCCCTAGTAATGAAGAAAATGAAAACGAAATATTTGACAAGAAGAAAGATGATTTTGACGAAGATTGTGATAAGAGACAAGCCGATGTTACTAATAATAACGATGATCAAGGAATTGACAATAATATCACAATAACAAATGCACAAAGGTCATATGTCATCACAAGGACTTCTATAAAGAACATCAAGGAAAACAACTATAATATCTATCACACACAAGATAAGACTGGTGTTCTTGTGAGCATTATAAGCACAAAGAACCCATTCAAGGGAACTAGCACAAAATATGCTATGAATGACAACACAAAAATAGTTAAAACAAACAATCACACAAGTGGCACAAACATAAACGAAACTTCACTAAGTTCATACTTAATACAAATCCCAAGACAAAATAATCAAAATGAAGCAATGGTCGTAACCAAAATCGCATGTCTCAAATCATCAGTGTGACATAGATCCAGGATAAAAAACGACACCATCCAAACTCATCTTTGAGGATAAATCTTTCCTTAACAGGAAGGCAATGTTATGAATATTTAACTATTTTATTTAATAGTAAAATTAGGATATTTGAGTAGATGTGACCATTCGTAAATAGTCACTACGATGCCTATATAAGCTAGGCCCAACATTCTTTGTAATTATCCATTAATTATTATACATTTATATATCTGTTTATTTGAAGACCTGCATACAGGATAGCTTAACCCGGATACGGGCTGGCATATTACACTCGATACGGTTGTTCCATTTAACCAGTAGGAGGTAAAATGATTCAAATGATAAAAGGGTAACTTGTCGACAAAAAAAATCAGTAAAAAGATGTGACAAAAAGAAATGATCATAAAGTCGCAAAGTCATCAAAGAAAGGTAACCATAAACACTAACTCGAAGTATTCAAGAAACAAAACTCGTAAGAATAAATAAACAGCAAATCGTTTTTCATGAAAACCAAAACAAGCAACCCAAGAGTAAAGGATCATGGAATTACCCTTTCAAACCAAGCGAGGAAAACCATAGCTAAAAAAAAACAAAATTCACATGGGCCCCCCTTTATTTTGTGTCAAATCAAGGGGAGTTGTTCGGGTGCCAACACTACCTGTTACGTTTAGTTACAAAAGAAGTTATAACGGTTCGAAAGTTCAATCATCGCAAATGATTGGAAGACGGAGAGACAATCTGTCAATGTTCGACATTCGTTGGTGTCGATAATGCATGTCGAGATGTTGTATTTCGAGCTCGAAACCTATCGAGGTTGTCGAAGTCGATTGTGTCGAGGTTCGTACTTGTCGAAGATGATGTTGAACCATCGAAGTGCTGAAGTCGGTTGTGTCGAAGTAGTCGAAGTGCTAGACTTTGTCGAAGTTCGACAACATGCCAACTGCTGAGTGGATCAAATTGTTACATGGAAGAACTACACGATCCTCGGGATACAATGCAGACAAAGAATAACAACTCCTATGTTTATAGACGCTAGAATCCGGCTTCTAACCTATCACTCAAATTGTAAGAATTTTAACCTAAGCTATCGTTCAATTATATCTTGATGGTTAGTGAATGTTTTTGGAATGTGAACTAATTGCAAGATTAAATTATCTAAATGAAATGCAATTTTTCTTTTGATGAATTCTACCTAGAGTAAGGGAGAGATTGTTCCTTTCAAATTATGAATGAAAACACCATGTGATTCAAACAACTCGTTCCTCAAACTTCAAACACTTTAGTGACAAGTAAAAACTCTAATGCTAATGCTTATAAAAACTCTAACGTAAAAAGGAAACATTTCTTTACTTCCTAAACGCCTATGCTTTTCCTTAATCAAACTTCAAAAAGAAAACACTTCTAATCATCTAATCAAACCAAAAGAAAGCAATCAAAGTTTATCTTTAGTTTTTTTTTATGTAATTTCGAACAAAATAATGCAAAAAATCACACTACAAAAGTGCAAGAAACCATATTATTTTTCCTCTCTATAGATCTAGAAAGAGATTTCGGGTGTGTGCAAGAAGTTGAGGGACCTTTTAGATGCAATCCTAGTTTTCAAAAACAAGATCACGTTACCAAAAAATACATCAAGGTTCTGCTACATAGCACTTGGTATGGTTCAACCCGAGCCTGAGATGTCATGGGACATGTAGGATAAGAAGGCATATCACGTACGCGTTATATAACTACAAAACGCGCTCGCGATATGTAGTTATAAAACGTGTACGCGATTTGAAAATCCAAAAAAAAATTAAATACACAGGCCCGAAACCCGCGGCTCATTTTAACAATCAAAAACGCGAAATCGAAGGGCAATTGGAGCATTTTGGAGCGAGTTAACTGCTTGGGATTGTTGCAGGAGCTGATTTAGGTTGAGGGGAGGAGATTTCACTGGTGAATTGTCATCCAACAAGGTAATTCAATCACCCAAAGCATTCTTTTTTTTGTCAATTTTTACCCTATAATTGTGTTTTTTAATAGAATAATCAATCCAACAACTTCCAAGCTAATGTTTGATGGGACAAAGAAACTTTGTTTGATTTTGAGCAGCAAAATTAAAAAACATAACTACAGAAACCATTTATATAATTTTAAAGGATTTGGAACTTTTTTATATAAATTTTATATTGTTTAATTCAAATAAGTTTAAATGTTTCATAAATTTATATGGAATATAAAGAATGTCAATCTATATAATACTTTACTTTTATATATATAAAAGTTTACATATCATAATATCAATATAAGAAGTAATTTATACTAATGGAAGAAAGAAACTTCCTTTTATTTTGAGTAACAAAATTCAAAACATAGTTGAAGAAATAACTGATGTAATTTTAAAAGATTTGGATTTTTTTATTAGTTCTTTTATTAAGGTATTGGCATTGTATATTTTAGATAGAACTAGAGTTTTTCACATGAAAACATGCACAGGAAATTTATCAATACTTCCCCATCTTAGTGGATGGTAGAGGTTGTAAACCCTAGGCTATTTTAACAAAATGCTTGACCCCAAAAAACTCTTAAAAAAAATAGTATGAAAATGTCTTACCAATTGAACTAACTTGAAACTTAGATAGAACAACAAAATTGTGGAAGTGCTAAATCTATTTTGTAAATGAAAATAATTTTAAAATTGATATATGTAAAAGTCACCAATGAGGGTGAAGAAGTGCCTTAACTTCTAGAAAGAAGTTGAACGAAACTCATTATTTAATTGTTAAATGTTTAATTTTAAGTTTTAAATGTATGTAAGTGAATGCCATTAAATTGCTTGTAACTTGAGTTTTCCTTAATTTACATTTTCAATTTTGAAGAGATGTCATTATATACCATGTATACGTTTCTAAGTATTTTTTTATTGATTTTTTTATTGCAGTTGCGGCTATGGACCCCAATGCTAAAATATTGATTGAGCTTGCCCAGTTGAGAGGTCTCAGTACTGCTTTTAGTGGTGGTGATAGGATTCGACGTTCACTTGCATCCACTTTGGATGCAATTGTTGAGACTATTACATTGTCAAACAACATACTATATGATATTAGATTAGCTGAGATTCCGTTGTCAATATTCATGGCATCTAATGGAGAATCAGCGGTAGGAAAAGTTACTGTCAATGTTTCAAGCCAAACGCGGCTCATCATCAGGACATAGCGATGCCTGGAAGATTACTCATCTTTCACATGTGTATTAATACAGGAGAAACTCAATCCATAGATGGAGGTCACCAGGAAATGGATAGGAGGGAGAGGCCCCCCCTTAGCTAAAATCCCACGTCACGAATCCAACGGAATCGACGGTTCGTCGATCGGAGGCCCGAGCATCGATCTATGGCGAGTTGCGGGTCACCTCCAGATACCGTTCAGGGACACCTGGTGGACTTGGGCCCGGTGCGCAAAAAACCTCATGGAGCGGCAATTTTGAATTCTGTCAACTCATGCTAGTGTGTTTGGGCATGGAAAATATGGCAATTCCAATTGCATCCCCACCATCCGTGGATTTCCAGCTTTGGCCCTCGTTGGCATGACTGCATTGTCCCCTACTGAGCAAAACCCTAGCTTCAGAAACCACCGTAGACGGAGGTCATCAGGAAATGGATAGGAGGGAGAGGCCCCCCCTAGCTAAAATCCCACGTCACGAATCCAACGGAATCGACGATTCGTCGATCAGAGACCCGAGCATGGATCTATGGCAAGTTACAGGTCACCTCCAGATACCGTTCAGGGACACCTGGTGCGTTACAGTCCATGCATGCCAAGTGGCATCTCGGAAAAAATATACACATGTACTAGTGTTAACATGTTGCATCAACAGTATAATTTAAATTTTTAGTTAAAAACATTGGTTTTGCTTTAATATAGCTTTTGTTTATAGATATAAACCTACACCATGCATATTATAGAACTTATTAGGTTAAGGGTTACACTCGAGACTTTTCTTTAGGGTACTGGGAAAAGGAAAAATATTGCTTCCACCCACATATACTTTGTGTTTACTTACACATTTTGCATGCTTTTCCCTACAAAATGCCATTGTCTAAAGGGAATTATCACATAATAGATATTATATTGTTGAAGGAATGAAAGAACCCTATTACTCATAATGGAGTCCAAAGTTGTAAGTTTATCCTCAAGTCATACATTTCATGTTTTAATTTATTTCCGTTAGATAATAAATAATTTTTTTCTTTCCTCTTAAAATAATGTTTGAATAAATTCCAATTAATTATTTGTTACTTAGTATACATTCTAAGGGGTATATTTGATTGCTTTAGTTTATTGTTCAGTCACATTTTTCAACTCTCATATCTATAGTCAATCAAAATAGATTTTTGGTACATAAACACATGAAATTACCATTCATAGATTGACAATTCCAATAGGTATTTGATACTCAAACATGATCCCTAATTGTTCTTTGGGTCTCTTTATCTTTTGTTAATCTCTAGGATGTGATAGACCTCCATTTTGACCATAACACCTAGTTGAAGGGTTTGGGTGAATGAAAGTTAATGATGGTCTCTCAGGACATGTCAATGGAAATACAAACATGGAAAACCGACAATCTATTGTCTTGGAGGGACGATTCAAGGTATTTACACAATAAATTTGAATATGTTGAAAGAAGATGAAATGTAGAAAATTGAATAAGCTTTCAAAATATATAATTCCTATCTATGGATATTTTGTATGACCACATGAAATTCAAGTTTTTTAAGCAATATGTTGTTTTTTTGGGAAATTATATTGCATTGTTTTCTCATCGGTGCAAGTGACTTAAATGATGGGATTTCTTTACAAAATTTTGAACAATTACAAAGAAGGGCTTGTCTTTGTACACATCGATTGGTTCAAGTTTTTTAATATATATATACATATATATCCCTCAAAACATAAGGTCATGTATTAGTGTAGGTAGGGTTTGATGGTATTAACATAATTATTTCTTTTTTAAATAATATATTATAATAATACTGAAATGGGATTAAATAATCATGCATGGACTGTAACGCACCATATTTTTACTTAGGCATGCGAAATTTGGCATGTTCATTTACTTGACATACAAGAGAACTTTTGGCATATTTATAAACAACATTATGGAAAATTTTGCATATCAAGAACACAAAATTGACATATTCATAAAAAACATACATGGGGAAATTTAAATTATGATACATACCTCATCATGCTAGATCCCACCTATTATCATACAACCAAGCCCTCCGTATCATCTCTTATAACGATGGTCTCCATTAGTCTCTTGTGCTCTGTATCCGGTAAGAAGTAGCATACCTTCGATGAATTTCGGCTAGGCATTGTTCGTACCTGGAAGTTTGTACCAATGATTAAGTTGGTAAAGTGATACACACTTGCACCTGGTTTGTAATCCCTGTAAACATATCCACTCTTCTTTCTTGCATTGTTGTCATGTGTAAGGTATTCACCTTTAACAACCATAGACCCAGTGGGGAAGTGGTTGTTTTCATCATCAGTCATGGACATAATGAGGGTTTGCTTTCCCTCTATACAGCGTGCCAACCAGTAATCACCACCCCATTCACTATATTTTGAGGCAACCACTGCGTATATGTGTCCTGCATAGTATGATTGTAGGTATATGATCAAATATTTTTCGTGTGATACAAGGCCATTAATGTGAGTTTCAAGACTACGTAAATTTAACAAAAAAATGTTAAGGAAATGCATCATACCAGGTTGTACAAGGTCTGATACATGATCAAAATCTATAGAAATAGACGATTGGTATTCTTCCAATGGAATTAACTCAACAATTGCACGCTGATCAAGTGGAAGTGATATGCGATCCCATCCATCAACCCAATCCAATTATTCACACACATCCCAGTCACCATCACAGCAAGGCGGGCAAAAACAAGCGAGTTTTCTGGTCCAAATTTCAAATACTGGGTTATCAGAACTTCGAACCGAATGAAAGCCATGAGTGCCAGGAACAGTCTTGCATTCCCATGCATGTGAACAATCTATGTCTACCACCTCCCAAAAAAATCTCTCCACATGTCTCTTTCTTGTGGATTCTGCTTGCATAGCTCATTCCTCTCCCATTACTGGCGTGCACCACCTGACTATAGATTGAGCATTTCGAATAGTAGATATTGTAGGTAATTTCAATTCCTCTCTTCGTAGGGCTGTTTTGACACATGCTCCAGCTCCATCATGCTCTCCTTTACCATGCCCAGTCTCAAAATAGTTCCACATATGTGGAACTTTGTAGTTTTTATGCAATGAACACAACCATTGAAATATGCGTGCATTTTTGAACTAACCAGCACATCCATCAGACCAAATCCAGTGTTGATCCATCTGTATGTTCCTACCCTTCAAATGATCATAGAACATGATGAAGCAATGACGTACATAGTGGAACTCATGGCACCTATCATCACTTATGTAGAAGTGATATTCCTTTAGAATTTCTCTTTGCTCTTCACTACTGTTTGGGCCATGCCTATATGTGATATGCACCATCAAGGAAACCTGCTCAGAGTGATAATACTGACTTTGGATCTCATTTTGAGGTTGCAAAGTGTAGTTCTCGGCAAAATCAACAACTGAAAGTATATTACCACGAGGAAATGTATCTCTGCATATTCTAAACTTCTCATCCTGCCATCGTGCCAAGTGGACATGCTGAACATATTGACATGTCTTTTCAATAAATTCCTTGACAAAGACACTAACTTGTACCTGTTGAAACAAAATGATCTCAATATCATGTTTTTTTGTAAGTAAGGAATGAAATGCAACTGTTCTGAACATAGTTTTATAGATAAATGCATGTACCTGAGATGTCACCAATTGTATTTTTTTGCTTTCTTTCCCTGGGACTATTTCATAGCTGATATATTTGAAACTTTTCATGTCTGTAACCATATTCCCAAATTCATTGTCTCCAGTCTCGTGCATACATTGGTTCAATAATGCCATTCCAGCACAGTTGGAGCAAGTTCCATCCAAACAGGATTTTGCATAGTAAGTTTGCCCCTCAGGCCTATTGCACATGATACTATGAATGAATTCTCTTGATGAGGTCAGAGGTATTGTCAAGGAGAAATCCTGCACATGGTTAGTATGCAACACATGATGAATGTACAAAAATGTTTCATAGTAATATTCATATTCTACATGGTATCTACAACAACAAGTGTTACGAAGAGTATTTATTCTAACATACCAGGGCTTACATTTCTCAAAAGATCTTTGCCCCAAATTCAATTGTCTACGTTCATTCCTAAATTTCTCATATAGTTCTGTCTATGTTATATCAAGAAGATGCTTAATATGTGGTTCACGGTCCTTTCAACCCCTTCTCAGTTTTAGTACATCCTTCCGGTTTGAAGAAGGCCTTGTGTGATCATGCCAAAAACTCTGCACTAGTCCCTTTACTGCATCAACTAGCTTCATGTCACGACGTGGCAATCGACTAATAAAGGCCCAAAAATCTGTCTGGGCGGTTGTGTCGAGATGTTCTCTTCTAATAGAATACCTACGGAGGGTTTTTACATTCAAATTAACTAGTTTAGATGTAGGCTTGAGAAAACGAAGGACCATGGTGTTCTTATTTACAATTACTTGTGACAACACACGACGAACCGCATTGCGGTCCTTTGACCGTGTGTTCTTACCAATTTTACCAAAGGCATCTACTAAGCTTTTAACTATATGAGAACTTGGTCCAGAAGGCTTTATCATCTTTATCCCTAATGATTTCCTAACAATATTCATGCCCCTAGATTTTAAAAATGATAAAAGTAATCTACATTTATCTCCATCACATTTCTCCTCAAAATATTTATTTAGTATCTGTTGAGTTTGATAAGCAATACTACGTTTAGATAGCGTACCTTCAATGGAATTGAGGAGTCCTTCATCAACTTGTATACACTTCGGAGTTCTTCGACGTGTGCTTTCTAATGGAGGTAAGGGGGTTGGATTTCTGTCATCTAGTGCATCAACAATACGCTCTGGCGTTTCAGTAGCAACTTGTTGTCCTTCACTCTCTTCCTGGTAGTTGGATGGTGGAAGTCCAACATCCTCA
>LPNX010416617.1:256904-286315 GCA_001517045.1 Pseudotsuga menziesii
GTGATGATGAGGACGCTGATGATGTTCATTATGTTGATGGTGATGATGATTATGAGGATGATGATGATGAATGATGATGATGTTCATGATGTTGATGGTGATGATGACGATGATGATGATGATGAAGGTGATGATGATGGTGATGATGAGGACGCTGATGATGTTCATTATGTTGATGGTGATGATGATTATGAGGATGATGATGATGAATGATGATGATGTTCATGATGTTGATGGTGATGATGATGAGGATGATGATGATGATGATGTTCATGATGTTGATGGTGATGATGTTGAGGATGATGATGAGGATGATGATGATGATGTTCATGATGTTGATGGTGATGATGATGATGATGATGATGATGATGGCAATGATGGCAATGGTGATGATGATGATGATGATGATGATGATGAAGGTGATGATGATGATGACGATGACAATGGTGATGGTGATGATGAAGGTGATGATGATGATGATGATGAAGATGATGAAGATGATGTTGATGGTGATGGTGATGATGATGATGAGGATGAGGATGAGGATGAGGATGATGATGAGGATGATGATGATGATGTTCATGATGTTGATGGTGATGATGATGATGAGGATGAGGATGAGGATGAGGATGATGATGAGGATGATGATGATGATGTTCATGATGTTGTTGGAGATGATGATGATGAGGATGATGATGCTGCTGATGATGAAGGTGATGAGGAGGAGGAGGATGAGGATGAGGATGATGATGTTCATGATGTTGATGGTGATGATGATGATGAGGATGATGATGATGATTAATGATGATGATGTTCATGATGTTGATGGTGAGGATGATGATGAGGATGATGATGATGAGGATGATGATGATGAATGATGATGATGTTGATGATGTTGATGGTGAGGATGATGATGAGGATGATGTTGATGATGTTTATGGTGATGATGATGATGTTGATGATGTTGATGGTGAGGATGAGGATGAGGATGATGATGATGATGTTGATGATGTTGATGGTGATGATGATGAGGATGATGATGATGATGTTCACAATGTTGATGGTGATGATGATGATCATGTTGATGATGATGATGATGATGAGGATGATGATGATGATGTTCACAATGTTGATGGTGATGATGATGATCATGTTGATGATGATGATGATGATGATGATGAAGGTGATGATGATGATGAGGATGAGGATGAGGATGAGCATGATGATGATGATGTTCGTGATGTTGATGGCGATGATTATGATGAGGATAATGATGATGAATGATGATGATGTTCATGATGTTGATGGCGAGGATGATGATGAGGATGATGATGATGATGTTCATGATGTTGATGGTGATGATGATGATCATGTTGATGATGGTGATGATGATGAAGGTGATGATGATGAGGATGAGGATGAGGATGATGATGATGATGTTCATTATGTTTATGGTGATGATGATTATGAGGATGATGATGATGAATGATGATGATGTTCATGATGTTGATGGTGATGATGATGAGGATGATGATGATGATGTTCATGATGTTGATGGTGATGATGATGACGATGATGATGATGGCAATGATGGCAATGGTGATGATGATGATGACGACGATGGTGATCATGAAGGTGATGATGGTGATGATGATGAGGATGATGAGGATGATGTTCATGATGTTGATGGTGATGATTATGATAAGGATGATGAAGGTGATGATGATGATGATGACAATGACGACGATGGTGATAATGTTGATGATGATGATGTTCATGATGTTGATGTTGATGATGAAGATGAAGATGATGATGATGATGATGATGAAGATGAACATGATGATGATGATGATGATGATGATGATGAACACGATGAAGATGATAATGATGATCATGGCGATGCTGATGATGATGATGATGGTGATGATGATGTTGATGATGAGGAAGGTGATGATGACGAGGATGATGATGATGATGATGATGATGAAAACGATGCTGATGACGATGATGTTCATGATGATGACGACGACGATGGTGATGATGATGTTCATGATGTTGATGGTGATGATGATGATCATGTTGATGATGATGATGATGATGATGATGGTGATGATGAAGCTGATGATGACGATGAGGATGAGGATGATGATAATGATGATGAGGATGAGGATGATGATGATGATGATGGCGATGGTGATGACGATGATCATGTTGATGATGATGAAGAGGAGGAGGAGGAGGAAGGTGATGATGATGATAATGATGAAGTTGATGACGATGACGATGGTGATGATGATGAAGATGAAGATGAAGATGATGATGGTGATGATGAAGATGATGAAGACGATGATGATGAACATGGCGATGTTGATGATGATGATCGATGATCAATGATCATGGTGATGATGATGATGGTGATGATGATGATGAAGATGAATATGAAGATAATGATGATGATGATGATGATGATGATGATGATGATGATGATGATGAGGAAGGTGATGATGATGATGATGTTGATGACGACGATGGTGATGATGATGTTCATTATGTTGATGATGATGATCATGTTGATGATGATGATGATGATGAAGTTGAAGATGATGAAGATGAAGATGATGATGAAGTTGAAGATGAAGATGATGATGAACGCTATTTTTGGTTTTACAAAACACGCATGCGATTTGTCTTCACATAACGCACACGCGTTTTGTTTCTATAACGCGCACACGTTTTGTTTAGTTAAATCGTGCTCGCGTATTGTTTAAATTCAAAAATTTATTCCCTCCAAATGATAAGGCCGAGCCTCCACCCATGCTTTCGTGGAATTCATATGCCTATGTGTCTGCTTTGTATTTTGCTTCGGATTCAACATGCCTGTGCCTTGGAGTATGATCAACCATGGCTAATTCAACATTATATCCAAATTTTCAATATGCTCGTGTTTAGCGGTTCGTCTGATTATGCTACACACCTCCATTTTTTATGAGATTTTAGAAACATATATGGTTTTTTTTGCAGATTCTAAATATGTAAATTCTAACAAGAATACATAATTTTTTCTATTTTTTTCTTATTTATCTTCTGTCATCACTCCTCAACTCAAAAAACACACTGGTAGTGTTTCGTCCATATCTCTTTCGTTTCTCAACCATTTAAAACAAAAATTGTATGGTGCACTAAAGAACACCAATCTCTACATGTTATAAAAAACCCATTTCTAAATAATTGCATTAAGACATTCAAACGTTGCACCCACAAATGATGTACCATTTTCGAGGTTTGATCTCTTAGATAATTAAAAATATTATTTTTATTATTGGAAAAATAGTCGTGCACTAGTCCTATATGTTCTCTATATGTATACCGGTTTTCGTAAGTTTATTCCATCATTTAGACACTCAGACACTGCACCCACAAAAACATATACCTTATAATTTGTCACAAAAATAAAAAGTGCCCGTTAAAATTTATCTAACTTTAGATAGTTAACAACATTTTCAATAGAAAAAATATATATATTTGGAAAGGTCATTCAATTTCCTACATTTCTTGTTTTTTACTGATCGCAAGATTCATTTTGTAAGTGTCTCAAAATATCCATGCAAGTTGATGGATGTCTGTTTTTTCAGTTTTGTGTTGCATCTAATGCGCCAAAAGAGACCCTCAACTTCTTGCACACACCCTTTCAAGAGATCAATCATATAAACCATAAACCTAAGACCAAATTTCCACAAAAAACTATTTGATTTTAGCGCTTTCACTAAAACAACTTTTCAAGTTCTGAACTTAAAAAATACATTCAGGCTAAACACACACTATCAGACATGTCAATGAGCAGAAAAGAAGACTCGCAAAACCCAAACAAAAGAAAACATTTCAAAAAAATCCACTATTGGGTAAAATTTCAAAGCCACGTTGGAAGCAATGGACGAGAGAAATCCAACAATGAAAAACGTTGATGGAAGAGCAGTTCAAGGAGTCAACTATACCATCAGTGCTTATGTGGTGTACAACTCTAAAGGATTGTAAAATTAACTTGTACGTCTAGTAATTATTTTTTATTATTTTACTGTGTTGCAATGCACACATAAACACACCATTAATGAATATAAAAAATAAAAAGTTTTATGTTCCAAATTTTTTTAATTTCACCCTAACCCCGTGTGTGTTATTATGTGATGCACTGGTGTGTTTAATATATATATATAAATGAACCACCAATGAATAAAAATTGTAAAAACAAAATTTGTCTAATTTTTTCAAGTTTACCCTACTTCGATGCACTAAATTACATGATGCACCAATGCTTTGGGAAAATAAAACCACATTGTGAATGAATATAACAATATAAAAAATTGTTTTTCATCTAGCAAGTTTTTTGAATGTTACCCTACACTAATGCATAATATTAGATAAGACACCAGTGTGTTTTAGGAATATAAATGCACTGTTAGTGAATATAAAATATGAAAAATAGTTTTTTGTCTATTTTTTTTATAAATTTCGCCATGCTTCAATGCTCCCAATGACATGATGCATCGATGTTTTTAAAATCTCTAAACAGATTAATAATGGATCTGGAAAAAAAATTGTTTTCGTCCAGAATTTTTCTTAATATTGTTTTGGGGAAGAGGGTTCTATTTTTGGCTAAAAACAGTGCTTGAATTGTATGGACACACTAGTGCATTTTGTTATTTTAAACATGTAGGTTTTTGGTGGCGGTAGAAATAGAAAAGAAATGTTTTTTTCTCACCATTAAGCATGTATTTTTTATATTGGTGCATTTTGTTTTGTTTGCACTTGTGCGTCTATACTAAGGGTGTGTTGGTATCATTTTCCTATATAAAAGCAGCGTAAAAGAACATCCACTAAAACCTCCACTCAATCGTCTCTACTAGTGACCTCCACTATAAATAGTATATTTGGGTTCTTTTTAGAGGAGCGTCTACAAAAGCCTTCGCTAACAAGTGTTTTCCTTGTAGTGAAATAGGCCAAATATTTATGTAAATGAAAAATATTTCCTTACACTAACCAGTCCGTATATAGTCCTATTTAAATAAGCTAAACATTATATACGATAACATAATTAAAACATAAAAATAACAAAATACCTCCTTGTTTCAAAGGTATCAAACTTATTGCAACAAACTCAGGCACTCTCACAAAGCCACTACCAAATACACAAAATCATCTTACATGTGGAAACTTATCATATATCAAATGCTGTCCTCAAGTCCATTCTCAAGTCCATACACAAGAATGGGTGCTCTTAACGGAGATTACCCCTCTCCATAACAAAGACGGATCAACAAGATTTATCTTTTTACAACATATTTCATAACTACATGAAATGTTGAATGTTACATCTAAGGTTAATGAAGAGGACTCTAGGTCGAAATAAGTCTTATAAGATTAATTGTGTTAAACCTGACATTAAAATTATTTATGTTAAATTAATTAAAGTTGAAGTTTCAATGTAAAAGGAAAAAAGAAAATGAAAACTATACACACAACATGGTTTTTTTAAAGTACGAACCACCTTTACATAAATTTATGTCAAAATCAATGTAAATAATTCAATAATAATAATAATAATAATAACTTGCAAATGTGTAGAAATAAATTTTTAAAATATCCAAGGGTTCCACATATAATGACAAAGTATATATCAAATATATCAAGAAACATTAAACATTTTATAAATATCAAATAAAGTATATATCAAATATATCAAGATGACATATATCATAAACATTAAAGATATTATAAATATTCAAGTCTTTGAGATGTCTTAAAAGGCAGTGAAACACTCAAGAGAATAAGGCTGCTATTACCCATGAATGAAGGTGCTACTCATGAAAGAAGGTGTGTTAGTGAAGACCCGGTGCTATTACTCCCCCCTACAATTGAACCACTCTTCTTACAAAACCAGTATGTACGAAAACAATATGGTAGTTAAAATACATGGTTGAATGGAAGCAATTGAAAACGACTCAAGGAGGATTTTTTGTTATAACGCACTGCATCTTAATGGAGTCAGTTGAAAACTGCACTGCACAAGGACGATTTTCTGTTATATATTACACATATAACCCACTGCTGAATGGAATCAGTTGAAAATTGTTTTTTTCTGCTATGATGTGTTGTATAATACATTAGCTGGAGAGGTTTTAGCAGTGTCGATGCGTTTGGGATCTATCATTTCAACCTCCGAAGTATAATTTGAAGATGATTGACCAGGGGCATATATCTGCGGTGGTGGATGTGGATCAACAGGGAAGGGAAAAGGAGGAGTGGTAATGTCAGCGCCTCCTTCTAACATCTGGATCACTCTGCTCATTGAGGGACGGTGAGATGCAATGAACTGGATGCACCATAGTCCAACTAAACTCAACTTTTTTGCTATTTCTTGCTCTTCTTCTGACATGTTCCCTTTTCTCAGATTCCCAAATTCACAGTTCACCACCTGCTTAAAAGCCCATTCTGGATAAAAGAATCTGCTTGAAGTACTCTCTAAGTCGATGTTCTTTCTTCCGCCAACCATCTCCATTATCAACATACCATAGCTATAGACATCAGATCTATCAGTGACAGCTCCATACATCCCTGACCACATCTCTGGGGCAGCGTAACCTGGTGTTCCTCTAGAGCCACAGAGATGTGACTTTCCTCTCTATCATAAATTTTTGCTAGACCAAAATCTGCAACTTTTGGCAAAAAATTGCCATCAAGAAGAACATTGTGCGGCTTTATGTCAAAATGTAAGATGCGATTTCTGCACTCATCATGTAGGTATGCAATACCGCGAGCTGTGCCAAGTGCAATTGTATACAACTGTTTCCAATCCAACTCGTCCTGATGGTCTCCATGGATATACTTTTCAAGGGAACCATTATCCATGTATTCATACAGCAAAGCTCTTCTGGATCCCTGAGAGCAATAACCCAGCAGGCGTACCAGGTTAACATGGCAGGTCGTTCCCACTGTTGCCACTTCTGCAATGAATTGTTGTTCACTTTGTTTGGATTCATCCAAAATCTTTACAGCTATGAGACGTCCACTGGGAAGCTTTCCTTTATAAACGGTTCCAAAACCTCCTTTACCAACTCTGTCTGCCAAATTATTTGTGTAAATCATAATCTGAGTATAAGAATACCTGGTGGGTGCAGCTTGTGAGGAATAATAATTTAAGAAATTTTCCACGGAGGGAGGTCTAGAATCCAAGGGGTCCATAAACGCTCGAATGCTCTGCTCCTCCTCACTGTCAGCGTTCTTACAGCAACAAGTTTGACGACGGATCACTATGCAAAAAACAACTACTATGCTAAAGAGGCCACCTGCTGCCAAAAAAATCCCTGCAAATAAAATTGAAAAAGGTAAGTAGAATATAAAACATAAGCAAAGTTAACAAATGGATTGGTCTTAAAGAAAGGCAATTTACCTGCCATAAATAGCGCAGATGCGATCTTACCAACTGGAGATCCTTCATGGAAACGAAACAGAAACAGAAACAGGTTAAGTAAGACAACATAACGTAGATATAGATGGGGGGAAACAACGGAGTGAACAAAAGGGGTTTTCGAGATACTGACCATCAGAACAATCAGTATAGTGGACATCACCATTACTACAAATGCAATAATACGAAGGGACATCACGATAACATCTTCCTCCACTGGCTTCACATGGATCACAAATCAACGTATAATTCCATGTCATTTGGATTCCTTTCTGGCTGAGTTGTTCAAAATTCTTATCACTGCTAATGTTGTACTTTTTATCGGCTGGAACTATTATATCAGAATACCACGCGCAGCCTGGAATGTCAAAGGGGTCTGTGCCATTGTAGAATAAGTAGTGGCTATCGGTTTCTCCCCAATCTAGCCACGTCATGTTTTTGTAGATGTCCCTCGGTTGTTGTATACAGTTATAAATTGATCCTGCTGTGTATGCCTCAGAAAAACCGAGGAGATACTGCCTAACAAATCAGGCAAGTATGAGGAAGACTGTATATTTTGGGCAATTTGCAGAGTTCCGGTGAAGTAAGATGACTCTGTAATATCTCCTATTACTCTGCCACAGAGTTGTCCGCCGGTACCGTAGAGCAAGTCAATTCTCTGATTATCGATGCAGTGAACAGAAAAAACACCGCATTTTCCGAAGGGATATCTGATGGTGGAATTGCCACAAACGAAAGGAGCGCAGTCTTTATAAGACGGAAAATCGTGCGTTTCATCTTCATCATGGTGCGCGACATCCCAGATGATGGCGGGGGCAAGAATGTAGGTAAGAAGAAGCGTAATGATAATACTAGTGATAGGGATGAGGATGCCCCAACGGGAGTAGTTCATTTTCCCACTACTAACTAGCCAACACTGAGATCAATAAAAATAACAAACAACTGATTTTGTGAGGAAGACTGAAGAATTGCAAAGAGACTTTAAGAACGATAGAGAAGAGGGGAGAGGAATAGAAGCCAAGACATGAGAAATAGATAATTGATTTTGTGAGGAACAATGAAGAACTAAAGATGGAATTTATGGGCGAGGCCAAGAGAAGAAGAGGGGAGAGGAAAAGCAGGTGGATTGTCTTGATTTGACCGACGAAAGCTACTACAAAAGACTTGACCCAAGATCTTAGAAAGACTTGTGTTTGCGCGTCACGATTCTTACTTAGAACATATGAAGGGACCACTCTTTTTATCATTTTTAAATTGCTTTACTTTAAGTAGTAAGTAAGAAAATTATTAGTCAAATAAACAATGCTTTAATAGTATTTGAAAGTCACACCTTGGATATCATTGGACTAAGGAAGCTTCTTGAATGGTGGGTCTTGTCAATTATTAGTCAAATAAACAATGCTTTAATACTATTTGAAAGTCACCACTGCGATATCATTGGACTAAGGAAGCTTCTTGAATGGTGGGTCTTATCAATCATGATGAATATTTATATGGGTTGATGGTGTTTCATGGGTTTTAGTTAGCAAGTAAATGGTTTTATTCCTTTTATTTTTCAAAAGGATTTTTTTTTTCACGTTCACCTTTTTGGAGATTTCCTTGTTTCCTTTTTTTAACGGATAAAATATTAAAGGTTGAGGGGTATTTATTAGTTTTTATTTAAAAAAGAGATTAAATGTATATAAAAATCAAAGTTTACTTTGGGGAGGCAGGTGTGGGTGGGATAATTTTTTTATTCCGGAGGAAATACGGCCACTTCCTTTGTTTGGGGAATTGGACGAAAGACTAATAATGAAGTCAAATGGCTTTCGTTATATCTTGGCCTGGAACTAGCTAGACGGAACAACATCAAATTTTTTTGTCTTTGGGGACTCAAAACAAATCATTCAAAAGATGAGGAAAGGCTATAATTATGGTGCGGCCAATGGCAAAAGAATATACGAGTGCATTTGTCGAAACAACACAGCTCTTCAAGCCTCTTATTACCATATATTAAGAGGGAATAATACTATAGCAAATAAAATGGCAAATCAAGGCACTAAAAATAAATTGGGAATTGTCTCTATTAGGGGTCACCAACATCACAAACATGTTCCCTAGGCCCTATGCTCCTTGGGGTCATCTTGGTCATGTCTCATAAGCACTCTCGCCGCTCACCTCAGCTGCATGCTCAACACGCGTCCCTTGACCCGACTGCATTGGACTTGTGGCGATCATGGCCATGTGATGAAGTTATTGAATAGTCCTCCCCCCTTGCGCATCGAAACTCATTGTGAATCATTCGCACACTTCTCCGATCTATCGAGAATTATGAGTTCATTCACTCTGTTTTCCTCTCCTCCTTGTGAACTGGAGCATCACTCTTTCCACACCATTCCTTCTGAAAGAGACTTAACCTCTATGTTTGCATATTTGTTTAGCACTCAGGTTGAGCATGACCTAGTGTGCATGTCCTCCAGCCGATGCATTGGTGAAGAGCCTTTGTGGTTAACAAAGGACCAGCTCAATACTCCCACCTTCGTTCCATTTAGAATTGTCTCAGACTCATCTTGTAGCATTGGTCTTCCTACTTTACAGAATCATTCCCGGGTTCAGGATATCATGGCAAATGCAAAGGACATTGAAGATATAAAAGCTTCTCTCTCATAAATGAAAAGTGGAATGCGTTGGATCTTTAAAATGGTATGAACATGCATAAATGAGAACAGGGCGATGACAACAAATGAAAAATATATGGAAAACCATATGGGTTTCCATGAATCCAAAATTGACGATAACACTCGAGACCTTCACGAACTGATGGGGATAGTTGACATAATCAAGGAGGAGGTCCAGCAGTTAACCGACAGTGACTCAATGCAGCCATTGCCAGGAATTTCCAGCAGTTGGTGACTATCATATGGAAGAACACTCGGTCGCTCAGTCGGCTTGAGGGATCGAAGAACATAAAAAATAGGTCTTTCTCATATGTCTATTGATGTTTTTTGTATTTTCCTAAACAAACAATTAGTTAAACAATACCCTACCATGGGCCTAAAATGCTTCAACAAAAGTCAAGAATTATTTACTTTTCAGTCACTAGCATAAAAACCTCTGTCTATTTTTATTTCAGCAATTCAAAATTTTAGTTTTAAAACCTTTTTTTTCAGAGGAAAAAATACCGGTCTTTGTTATTCATATGAATCAAAAGACATCATTTACATATCAGCATGATGACTGCCAAACTCCAGTTCCATCACCTACAAATATAAATGTCAATACATAACAGCAGAATCAAAAGAAAAAGTCTGATCGTAGCAGACTTTTCTCATCATCCCTGATAAATCAGGTCAGAAATACTGAGTAATATCGAAGATGAACTTCAAACATACAAATCAGAGCAATACATGCTGGCAAGAAGGACTCAACTTAGAACAGAAAGTAATAATCAATCAACTGCTAAAACCATGCTGGACAAAAGAGATATTCAGCTACTCTAAAAGAGATTAAGATTGCCATGATTCACAATCAAACCATCCATAGTTTCTGAAAAAGTAACAATTCCCATTTCCAAATTCAGGCCTTGTTTGGAGAGTGCATCTGCCAGCGTGTTATGCTCATGATATGTATGTTTAAAGATCACCAGCGGGGCCTTTTGAAGCAAAAATCTTATGTCGCAACACCAGTGCATCAGAGATGGAACATCAAGTGCAGTAATTCTGTTAAGCCAAGAGATAATAACCATGGAGTCCCCAAAAATCAGCTGCATAGGAATACCCATCAATAAGCTGACTCTAAGAATTGCCCAGCAAGCCAATAACTCTGCTCTTGTATTCAAACTTCTTCCACAGCCCATTGAAAAACTAAAGAAATGAGAATCATTGATAAAAATCACATAACCTAATCCTCCTATATACTCCGCAGCAGCTCCATCGAAAAAACCACAAGGAAAGCATTTTCATGGTTCAGTGCCAATATTGCGAACTTTGTGAATTTTCAGAGGCACAGGGTAAGTATTTATCAAGCCTTCAATTCTGGCAATCAAAGCAGAGAAGGATGATTTCTTATTTTCAAATAGGCAGAGATTGCGGATGAGCCAAATTCCCCAAAATATAAACAGAGGCAAGAAATAGTAAGGGGCAGAACTCGCAGTACAAGAGAACCAATGGTCCAAAAAGGAATGAACAGAGCGGAAGATAGGGAAAGAGCAGTTGTATTTAACCTCAAAAAAAGTGTAAATACGGGCAGAAAAAGGACAACAGAAAAATAGATGCTGGATATCTTCCAGGTTACCTTCACAGAGAACACAACGACTAGGCCCATTGATGCCTCTAGTCTGCAATTGCTCCCAGGTTAAAATATTTCGGTATATCAATAACCAGATAAAGCATTTTATTTTCAGAGGGATAGTCAAAGTCCACAAAATTTTCAGAACCTTATCATTTAATTCTGAACAACTATCAGAGATTACACAAGAATAACCTTCAGCAACAGATAACGGCCCTGTATACTTATTATGGGTCCAAATTAAAATATCATTTTGTTCAGTGAGCCGTATACGACCAAATTCCAGACCTCTTATATAATTATCCCATATAGATTTCCATTCACCGATAAGATCAAGTTCATCTGCAGAGAACCAATAACCTTTGGCATTTGAAGTATGATTACGAGCCTGAGCTAAGGAATAAATTCCAAAATCCTCTAAATATTCTCGCAATCCTCTAGGCAGGGTAAAAGAGGATCCCATACCCACAATAGGATCTACACCCAGGGAAATGGATTCACCATTACCAACTTGCTAGATAATTCCTTTACCAATCCAATTTAAGGTAGCAAAGAAGCCTTTCCAAATAATTGAAGCATTATTATAAATGAAATTCTTTTCCCTGAGCCATAGGTGTAAAGGCTTATTCTTCAGATATTTAACAGTGATAAGTAGATTCCAGACGCCTTTGCTGTTGACTGCCAGCCAAAAAGATTTCATTCTCAAAGAAAGACTAAAACTAGGGAGATGTTTAATACCCCAGCCACCGTGGGAAGTGGGCCGAGCCAAAAGATGCCAATCTGCTAGATGAAATTTTTTAGTCTTGGCAGAAGATCCCCACAGAAAGGAAAAAATCACTTTTTCTGAGTTTATCTAGGATAGAGAGTGGAATCGGAACCAAAGCCATCCAGTAGACTGGCATGCTTGAAAGAACAACACGTATAAGGACAAGCCGACCTCCCATGGAAAGAATCCTGTTTGTCCAATGAGAAATTTTCTTTTCAAATTTCGAAACCAACCAGAGCCAGTCTTTAACCAAATAACAAGATGGTTTCAGGAAGTATCCCAAATAACTAAAACCTTTCCGAAAATCATCTGACCTGAATGGGAGAATACCTGTAATTCTTTGGAGAATTGCCTCATCTATACCATTTTGAAGACAACAAGATTTGTTCACATTAATACTCATACCTAAGGCCTCACAGAAGATATCCAGAATGACTTTGAAAGCCAACCATTCTTCAAAGGATCCCAGACCAAAAAGAATCACATCATCTACAAATAGTAAATGGGTGAGTGAGAGCTTAGAAGAAAATTTTATGCCTTTCACCTTCCCATTTCTTTTTGCATCCTCAATCAAGAGACTGAGCCCTTCTATTACCAGAATGAACAATAGGGGGGATAAAGGGCAGCCCTGCCTTAAACCCCGCGAGGCAGGAAAGAATGAGGAAGATGAACCATTAATAAGAACAACGAAGTTAGCTGAAGAGATGCAACCCAGGATCCAATTTACACCAACAAGGGGGACTCCAATTTGTATAAGTAAAAGATGGATGAAGGTCCAATTAACTCTGTCAAAGGCTTTAGATAAATCCAGCTTGAGGATGAGAGCACATTTATTTTTGGAGTTGACGGTGTGCAAGACTTCCTGAGTAATAGCAATGGGTTCATGAATTCGACGATTTTTAAGAAAGCCATATTGATGAGGAGAGATGGAAGCATCCAGAAAGGGTTTAAGCCTCATAGCTGGAACTTTGGAAATCAGTTTATAGCAGAGATTACAAAGGGAGATAGGTCGATAGTCAGCGAAAGAAACAGGCAGGTCAGTCTTCGGGATAAGGGCTAGAAAGGTAGAATTGAGAGCAGGAGCCACTCTGCCCAAGGTTCTAGCAGATTCCACCACATTAACAAGGAGAGGACCCAAAAGATCAAAAAAGAAAAAATAGAACTCAACTGGCCAACCATCCGGCCCAGGAGCCTTATCTTTTTTAAAGAGTTTAAGAGCATTTTCCACTTCCAAAATTGAAACAGGGCTTGTAAAGGAATCTTTATCCTCCAGGCTAATATAAGAGGGGAAGAGACGAATTACCTTCAGCTGGGATTCCAATTTTGTCAACTTGTCATCTTTAAACATAGACTTGAAATATTGAGTACCAAGGGCTTTTAGACTTTGATCATCAAAAACCCAAGTGCCCGACTCATCTTTAAGACTCCAGATAGCATTATGATTTTTCCGAGCAGTAGCTACCACATGAAAATACTTGGTATTAGCATCCCCCTTAAGCGCCCAGGTAATTCTACTTTGAAGTCTTGCAGAAGAAATTTCATGATCAGTCATTTTTTGAAGAGCTGCTTTGAGAGAGCATAGCTTAAGTTGCTGTTCTTGGTTTAAAATTGCTGATTGAGAGGAATGGAGAAAAGTGCTAATTTCCTCTTCCAATGCAGCAGATTTATCTTTCATTTTTAACGCTTCAGATTTAGTCCAAGATTTAACCTTATCTTTTAGAGTTCGAAGTCTGCAGGAGAGATCATTCATGGCATCCATAGGGGGATCCGATTGAATAAGAGGCCATTCAGAACGAACCATCTGAACAAAATCTTCATTGTCTAACCAAGAATGATTAAACTTAAAAGGATAGGCACTAGGATTTTGTTGGTCTATCCATTCCAAGACAATAGGAAAGTGATCAGATATCCCACTTCTGTGTACCCATGCTCTATACTTGGGCAGAGAGCTGACCAGCTGTTCCGATAACAAAAAACGATCAAGCCTTTTAGAAATACCATCTTCCCCTATCCTTCCATTCCTCCAGGTAGGGCCAGCACAGGGAGGAGCAACATCCACTAAGTTATGATCAGAGAAAAGCTTCAAGAAAAAAGGACCCAATGGGTCTGTAAGAGCTTTGTATCCCCATATTTCTGAGGCATTCAGAGTTAGATTTAGATCCCCTGCTAAGATGAGATTAGGTAGAGAAAGAAGACCTCCCGAAGCTGCAACATTCCAGAAAGAATCACGATTAAGGTAAGGACCATAGCAGTTTAAAATTGAGAGATTGAGGGAAGATCCCCTGATCGAAGCTTTTAGAAAAATACCAGCAGCAGTATGGAAGGCTTTACATTTAATGGTTTTTGGATTCCAGCCAGAGAGAATGCCTCCAGAGAGGCCATTTGAACTAAGAGCACAAAACTCCTAGCCCGGGCAAAGTTTAGAAAAGGCAAATAAGGCAGGATAAGGACTAGTCATGGTTTCTTGGAAAAGAATAGTTGTGCTCAGTTTTTTTTATATACATAAATCTTCTTCAACTTCTGTGTCTAAAAAATATCAAAATTTATTCTTAAAATTTGTAAGACTAATTTATTATTAACTAAAAAAAGATTATATGTTTCAGTTTTTTTTTATATATTTTGTAATGTATATAAAAAGTAAAGTTTTATTTATTAAAGTTTTTAAAACTAATTTGTATCATTAATAACATTAAATTTTATTTTGAAAATTTTTTAAAATACAAAAACAAAAAGTTTAGTATACACCCTATAAACAATGTATTATAAAATGTTATTGAAAACAAAAACTTTAGTATACACACTATAAACAATGTTATTGATAGAAAGTATAATGTCTTATCACATTTTCTTTTTAAATATTAAAAAAGTCATACAATTAACAAGAGCTACAAGGTGGCAATGTCCCCGCAACAACTATTGCTCTAAGACATTAGCTATAGAAAATTCTTTTGCTACAAAATTTCTTAGCCATGAAACCCATACTCTTGTAAGATTTTCATAAATAATTATTGTGTATAATGTGTATCTAATTAAATCAAAGATAACTTTCATACAAATGTATTCCTTCCTAAATGTTGTGCTTATTCTGTAATTATTTTATTCAATATCAATTGAAATTGTTAAAATTATAAATATATATTGATAATTTGTTATTCAAAATAGATTGAAATTGTAAATATATAATGATAAAAATGTATAATTTAGATGTAAAGATACATTACATTATAACGTGTTTACTAGATAAATCCCCACAAAGACTACTTGAACACTCTACATTTTGGTTTTAGATTATTTTTAAGTAATTTTTTTATTCGAAAATAGTTGTAATGGTTAAACATGTAAATATATATTTATAAAATTATTTAATTTAGATATACAAATGCATTGAATCTATTTTTTAAGTAAAAATATAATAATGACTATTTAACTGAAAAAACATTATCCCTTTCATTTCAATAAAATTGAACAAAACTATTTATAAAATGTTTAACCAACTCCCTCCTCCCGACTCTCAAAGCCAAATTAAACAAAACTATTTATAAAATGTTTAACCAACTCCCTCCTCCCGACTCTCAAAGCCAAATTAAACAAAACTATTTATAAAATGTTTAACCAACTTCCTCCTCCCAGCTCCCAAAGCCAAATTAATTACTACTGACACATCGTTTCCCAACTCTCAAAGCCAAATTAATTACTACTCACACATCGTCTACTCACACATCGTTTTAGCCCATCATTTTGGACATGCGCAGGTAGGCAACAACAAACTAATTTGCTTTGCAAAGTTTTTGTGTAAGTGTCTTTGGTTTTATGAATACCCTTTTTTTAATAAATAACATGATACTTTAACTAACAGTATTGATTCATATCAAAGTCCTAACGTAATTTTAAAGAAGTGTATTTGGTTGAATGAATTTCACTTTTTCTTAACGAAACAATATTTTTGAATAAAAACCATGATAGCTTAACTACGAGTATAAATTCATGTTGAACATCAGATATATTATTCCTCTGGAGTATCGAAGCCTCAAGCTAGTTTCAATAAAGTGAAGATAGGTGCATCCATGAATTTAAAACTATTTCAGGCATAATAGATATTGGGTTAACATATTTATTCCCATTAAAAACAATTGCAATGATATATCAAAGAAAGTAGACAAAAGACTAGTTCAGGTGCAATTGACATTCTCCCATGACACAATTGATCCGACAATTATTGGAATCAACTTTTGGTCATGGATTTTAGGTCTATAACTTTATTTTTTAACATAGCTTCTAGATAGAGCTATAACGAAGCTCAAGAAGAACTCTTCATAGGTTTAAAACATCAACTTTTGGTCATGGATTTTAGGTCTATAACTTTATTTTTTAACATAGCTTTTAGATACAACTATAAAGGAGCTCAAGAAGAACTCTTCATAGGTTTAAAACAACTCAAGCAAAACTCGATAAGGAGAGTATCAATAAAATAAAAAGAATTATTTACATAATATATTATCCCTAATTAATAGACACATAAGAAATGCATTATTCATATTACATAACAAGAAAAAAATCATCACACGAGTATCAATGAAGGCAATGAATCTTTGAAATCAACTCTCAATGTGTCGTGTGTGGGACCATGGAAGGGTGATGTTAATGAATAACCATTAAATACTTGAAAACAAGCTTTAAAAAAAAGTTTGAAATGACCTAATTACCATGCCTATCTAGAGGAAGACAAGAGGCGTTCTAAAGCTCGTAAAAAAATGGGGTCACAAAACCTCAACTTTTCACAAAAGCCCACTTCTAAAAAACAGAGATGAAAAATTGTTTTAGAGATGATATGTAACCTGAACGCTATGACAAGAAGCCCTTCATGATTGATCCGAAGTTCATACCTTCATCATATAAACTCTGATTGAGTCAATAAAATCTATACTACCAAAGCTGTGGATCCCTATAATTTTTCCTTCCTCCTCGTTTGTCTCCAAGTAAGTTCCTTGCTCCAGTCCACATGGGCCTAGTTTCCTTTGATTTGTATGAAAATTTTATTATAATCCAACTTTGAAACCATAAGTGATGAATACCATAAAATCCATTGATTTTCGTGACATATTCCTCTGGAAGTTCAAATCATGATGTAAGAAGACCGAGTTAAGAAAAATAGAAAAATTCCATATATACTAAATTATATTATAATAACGGTTAATAAATAAATGAATGATATAAACCCAAAAACCCTATCAGAATTCCATGACATAACTATATTGAGGATACGTATCCCATATTTGAAGTTTTATTGGCTTGTTGCGAATGGTGATCATGCGAGCTCCGTACTGGACACCAATCGTCAAGTCATGGACTTGCTGAAAGTGTTTATCCATGAATTGTAATAACATGAATGATTTACCTATTCCTGGCATTAATCAAAACATTAACTTTGAAACCAGAAGTGATGAATACCATAAAATCCATCGATTTTCCCGAGGTATTCCTATAGGAAGTTTAAATCATCTTGCAAGAAGACCACCCAGTCAGGAAAAATAGTCAAATTAAATATATCCTAAATTATATTATAATAACGGTTAATAAATAAATGAATGATATAATCCCAAAAACCCTATCAGAATGCCATGACATAACTATATTGAGGATATAGGTTCAAACTTGCGGTATCCCATATTTGAAGTTTTAGTAGTTTGTTGTGAATGGTGATCATGCGAGCTCCAAACTCGACACCAATCGTCAAGTCATGGACTGGATGAAAGCGTTTATCCATGAATTGCAATAGCAGTCATGATTTACCTGGTCTTGGCATTAATCAAAACCTTAAAATCATCATGAATAAATTGGTAAAATCGGAGAGGTATTCAAGACTGAAAAGAATGAACTCAGACAGTTTTATCGAATTACCAGTGTCTCCGATTATGATATACTTGTAAAGATAAGCGTAAGACATTTTCAAACTCCACATATTTGAACTCGGGTACTCTGTCTTCAACCTTTTGAATCTAATCAGTTGCACTCTGTTATACAAATGAAAGAGTTTACATACATCTATGATGTGATATATGTAACTTGCATCAATATGTGGTGGATACCTTGCATCGTTGTTAGGGTTTTTCCTTCTCTCAGTGGTAAACCCATAAAAATTGACTAGTGTCGAATAAACTAGTTGATAGGAGCTTGTCAATAGGAGTTCCAGCAAAACAAATTCATTAAGATGAAAGTTGTGACTTGTGCATTACCGTGTAAACTATAACTCAGCACTTTGTGCTAGGGATCTGATTATTATTATGTTTAAGAACAATAGAGTAGTACAGCACCCCCAAGACGTGGCCTCTCTTGATTGTATGGAACTTCGATTCCTTGGGCAGCTTGAAGCTAAAAGGCGATAATTCCTTGCACAGAAACCTTAGCAGGGTGCATAGTCTCTCCTCTTCCTTGGCTTCAAAGCTCAACTGTAACTCCAAAAGCTTTTGCAATAGAAAGAGCGGCAATTGATTTTTGAGCAGTCAGATCTAGAATTCGGCCCATTTGCTTGACATCCGCTTTTGAGTTCTCATCACCATGTTTGACATAAAACTGCAAACATTCAAGAAGGAATGCGGCATCTAGATCCATGATCCAGGCCAGAGTTTCTTCCTTATAGTCGAGGAACTTGTGGTAACTATTCCAAATTCGCCAGTCATGCTTCTTAAACTCCTCCACAACTACAGACTCGAACTTGCGGCCGTTGATTATTTTCTAAAATCTTCGAGCGGCTTCCAATTTGTAGCGCTCCATCTCGAAGAGCTCAGACCTCCAACGGTGATAGGGGCCGATCGAAATCGATTAGAAGTTTACTTATATGAATTTATAACAATAAGAATCTATAAGAATGAAGGATTCCTTGTCATAGTATTTTCTTCCTTTATAAGTTAGTTCAAAAGGGAACATCGATCAACCAAGATTCCAAAGTCAGTAATCTAATATCTTAGATCCGAAACCATTTTTAATGGTTTAGTTTCTTTATCATAATTTTTCTTCGCTCGTAAGTTAGTTAATTAAAAAGGAACATCGATCAACCATGATTCCAAAGTGAGTAAAGAAATATCTTACATAGAATATTTGTTCCCCTTGAGTGATATTGATTAATAACAATTAAATTAAAATATTGATCTTACGAAAGGAGAATATTTAAAAATGATTGAAGACGTGTCCGAGTGATGATTATAATAGCCTTCTCAAAACGTGTGGAAAATGTGTTCGGTTGGAAATTGGAATGATGAAAATACCCCTTCTATGCATTGATTTCTGGACTGGATGATTCATTTCTCAAAAACCAATTATGACCCGGCACTCCCTACCCTACCCTACCCCATACACTATATACACCCTTTCACCCATCTCATGTCAACCGGCTTTGCTTGACCAGCAACCTGCTCCATAATAACTCCAAGTGGCTATCAAAAACTAATGCTTAAAGGTAAATTGGGATTCGAAAAGAAACTAAGCACATCCCCTGAAAAACACATTAAATCCCCTGACATGAAATCTAGGGATTGCTTCACCACAACCCCGACAAATGAGCACATAGTAAAATGTTATTTTTCAATAATAAAAATTAAAAAAAAAAAACAGACCATACTCCAAACATTAGAATGACTACCAACTACATTTTTTTAACTCGGGCATAAAATGGCCCGCCATTTCCTTTCAATGGCCGTGTGGCAGTTGATATGCGCTTGAATTGATGTGTGGCTGGGCGGCTTTGCTCGGGCAGGGACCACTAAGTATCTACATACGTTGATTTTTCTTGATTAACAAAAGAGAAAAGCTCCACGAGTTCTGCTCAAGAGCTTGAGGTATTTACCCTATATATATAGTATTTACCATATATATATATATATATATATATATATATTAAAAAAATAGAGTTTTAATTATTAAGAAAAACAAAATAAATATTGAAAATGTAGTAAATTTTGCAAATTTTTACCCTACCAGAAATCCTTATGAGCAAACGAATATCAGAGTCGAAATTTTTGTTAATATAAATAAAATATACAAAACAGGAGAGCTATCCTTAGCATACACGGTATAAGTATATATAAGGTACAGTTAGTTGAATGTAAAGAAGATATACAGAGACCCAGAGCTATCATTTTGGCTTAATAACGATTAAATAGACAATTTGTCAAATCTTGAAGCTACAAGCTCTACACCTCTTTCTTTCATTATTTTCAATGACAACTAAAAAATCAGAACCATGAAGGCCTTTTACTTAAAAATAAAATAATTTTATACAGAGCTAGGAAAATAGGATTACAGAGCTGTCACAATCCTATCTACTATTTTGAAAATACAGAGAAAAAAAGGTTAAGGAGATGCAATTTACTTTATAATCTAGAGTGAAAAAACCCTTACAAACTCTTCATTATAAAATTTGAAAAAGAAAGTTCAGGCAAAACATTTAGTACAACCGGGTATCAAGGTCCTCGTAGGATCTCTTGCCAAAAAAGAAGTTACTTTTAGAAACGAGGGTCAAAACAGGAAGAACCTGGGCGTCAAAATCCATATTTATAACTTTGTCAAAACAAGAAGAACCACAAAGTACCGTCCGTTTTTCTGGAAACCCTTAGAGACTAGACCTTGCTAGCAGACAAGAGGAAAACATGCGGTCAGTCTTCAAGATCTCTCCTGAAAATAAAAAATAAAAATAAATAAAAAATTGTATCTATACAAGAAATATTGAACCTGTATATTTGTTCTTACCCCAGATTTTTCTTAAAGGACAAGTAATTCTTTTTTCGCCAAAATGCTAGATAAGATTAAACTTGTTAGTATCCCTGTCACTGCTAGTGAACATCATCAGTTCTCTACTGGTTGATCTAGTTAAATCATTTATACAGAAAAATATGAGTACCGTGACGAACTGCGATTTGTTGTTCTTACCTTAGTGAATTTGGGACTGTGTATGCCTCTGGGCTAAGTCGTTCAACGTTTTTGTTGACTCCAATGGATGAACCAGATTCAGAGATAGGGACGAAGCCCCATAATAAATCTAAATGACATAAAATAAGATAAAATTTCCATAACCTGAGGGGCTTCCATGTCATAATGCTCCGAAAAATCAACTTGCAGTAGATAGGATGGTTGGAATACAAAGTTCCTTGCGTGCCTGAAGCACCACTCACTTCAATAATCCACCTGCACATGCACATACATTTAAATGGACATCCAAACATACAGAGAAAGAAGAGATAAATAAATTCTACTTGCGCTATCAAAATAAGCAGAAACCTTTGCAGATTACCTGTGACTTTGTGCTTGAATCCAACTAGGGAATTTACTTGCCACTCAACCAACTCCTTCTTAAGCCTGTTGCAAGCTATCTTGCTCAGCCCCTGAATATCAAGAATATAAAACGTTAAACAAGCCAATCAATCAATGGTGTTGGAAAATAGTTCACAAGAAATAATTGAAGTGGCAAACCTTGTGTGCAGTGGAGGTACTGCTGCTGATAGTAGCAGTGGCCATAGTAATTCACGGTTCAAATGGAATAATGGAGAAAAATTGATAGGAATTCAGCCCTGGATATGAAACTGCAGAGTTTATGACAGCCAAATTTTAAACAAATGTAAATGACTCCATGGCTTGCTCGCACACAGAAGAGAGAGAATAAATCCCTCCTCCCTAAGCTAATCTCTGATATACTCTGCGATGGTAGGTTATGCTTCCAGGATGAGTGCCCAATTCCGATTAATCGGCTTCTCTAAAAAGGAAATGCATAGCAAGCCACTCGACCACAATGAAGAATGAACCCCTAAATGGAACCTACAGTGATAACCCCAAAGAAATCGACATTATACTAATCAAATGATGTTTCCAGGTTGGCATAGTTGGAGAAATGGATAAACCTTTTCTCGAATTCAACACACAATAAAAATACATGACAGTGAAGGTTACGCATGACAGTGAAGGTCAGTTTAACGACGATGCTTTAAATCTCCCCTGCCTTGAGCCATGGGACAATATGTGTGTAGAAACCCTAAGCAGTAGAAGGCAGATTTTTAGAAAAGATCACAGCCTCCAAGCAGTGTTATTCTGGGAAGTTCATGCAGCATAACACACGAGGAAACTTGAAAAGCGGAAGCAAAAAGATGCCTTCATTACCAAAGAAAAACTAGTTCAGGAATGTATGAAAAGAACCTGATGGACCATTTGGGGAAATTGCAGACAGAACGAGAGCAACCGAGTGACAAACCTTAACCAGCAATGCCGAATGAGAATTTGTGCCATTAAATGCCCCTTGGACATGACATTAAGCTAACAGGTGCTATCAAGCTAGGATGGGAATAAATGAACCTGCAAAGCTACCATCATGCGGAATCTGAAAAATAAAGAGAAAAATAATGTAAAATGTTGAGACTTAGAATGAGGATGTTACCTTCCTCTTCCACAAAGTAGACGCTCGAAACTAACTTAGCCTTTCCCTGCGTCTTATCCGGCATGGTCATCGCTGGGGAATCATTTGAAGAAAACATGCTGAAAATATGTTCACTGGATCCTCCACGCTTCAAATGCTCTTCATATTCACGACGGGCAGTTTCATCGACACACGTTATTTCAGAGAGTTCTACTTCTTTCGTTACCACGATCCTCCCTTCTTCGCCGCTGCAATTATCTCTATCATTTTCAGTATTTCCAATCACTTCAACAGTATTTTCTACAACTTCAATGTTGCTAATCACGCGTGTAACTTCGTCTGCTTCTGTTTCAATCTTAAATGTTTCCTTAGTGTCATATTCTTTTGAATTTCTCCCTGATTTAACCTTATAGATCTTTCGAATCAAAACACTGGAGGATTCCTCCTTTGTTTCACTCGAAAAATATTCATATATAGTTTCCATATTGTTAACCTTCTTTTAACATTTAGCAGAATACGCTTGCATTAAGTTTCAGAGTTCAAAACTGAAACAAAATAAAGGAGATCAGAATATTTTCTCCATCATACGTTTTTTATGGAAAAATAATTATACCGCATCCCAGCGGTATAACCCCAAGCCTTCGAAGACGACAATTCTATTTGTTTTCTTTGCATGGAATTCTGGTGCAGCTAAAGGGATGATATCAAATTTCAAAGAAAACTGCATTTAATCTCTACCCTTCCAATTAACTTCTTAAATAATTGTTCAGAAATACGACAACTACCTTCTTAAATAAATGTGCAGAGAATGGAATAAAATCGTTTTCTTCCCATTAATGCTACACGAGACATTTTTTAATTCAGGTTTTTCATAAATTAAGTTCATCTACCAGGGTATAAACTTTCATGACTTCGAGAGATTAAAATAATTTTTATTTAAATGATTTGGATGTGTATTTAATATAATTTTATGGATCAAAATATTAGAAATGCAATTTTTCCAATAATTGAAAGGTATTTTTTCTTTATCCGAAAGCCTTGTGGATTAAATCCACCCAAAACTTCAAAATTTTAAATAGCAGATTTAAATTGAGTCCTAACCAGGTTTATACAAAACTAATATTTTCAACCACATAATACACCCAGAGTCGCTTACAACCCTGAAGCATACCATGCCAAACGTGTCAAATGGAAAAGCGACGACCGAGCCAACACATTTTTAACATTATTGAATCTGTCGAGCTTAAGCTTTCGAAGAACCTAAAGTTGGACACGCTTAATTTTTAATGCAAAATTATGGCAGGAATGAGCGGATAAATTTAATCTTTTCGGCCGTGCCTGTTTATGAGGACGTAAATTTACATTGATTTGTTCATGTTCTTAAGTATTGACTATCTAAATATTCATTACTTTGATGAGAAGGAACAAACAAAATATTCATTACTTTGAGTTTTCATGACAGAGAAGGAACAAACATGACAAACCTTAACCAACAATGCCACCCAACGAGAATTTGTACCATTAAATGCCCCTTGAACATGACACTAAGCTAACAGGTCCTATCAAGATAAGACGGGAATAAATGAACCTGCATAGCTACCATCATGCGAAATCTGAAAGCATTAAATGAACCTGCAGAGCTACCATCATGCGAAATCTGAAAGCATTAAATGAGCCTGCAGAGCTACCATCATGCGAATTTTCAAAACTTGGGAAGGACAAATTGTCTCTCAAGGACTAGGGGCATTATAAGCAGCGGGAACAGAACACTGTCAGAATCGGTGTAAACCCAAAACAGACTAGGAAATAGCATGTGTGGAAAAATGTGAAGCTGAGAATAGTTTTGAAATTAGACACAGTTTGAAACCATCGTTTAACCCTGTTCATACATATATCTTCTTCAACAATCAAGTTTCCATAATTCTTAAACTGTAAATTGTTAATTCACCAGGAATTTGTTAGGATAAATAAAGTACAAATATGAAAAATAACCTTTCAAAACCCATATAATTATCACTGTTATCTGTTTGAAATTTTTAATTATCCATGCATGAGATTGGTAAAATCGATACAGTTGTAATTAGAGCCAATGGCAAAGAGGCACACTCTAAATGCACTGTACTTGAAAAGAATAAGGAAAATGAAGAAAACAATTGCCAAAAAATTGCAAGCATTGATCTCTTAGTCGAATAAAGCACATCATAAAAATATATCCATAATATCCATATCATTGATTGCATAAAAATATCGGAGTAGCCTAACGGGTCGACGATTTCGCCCGGCGTTAGACTACTCCGTTAACGGGCGTTACTAATTTTCCGGTGCACCAGCATAATCCATCCCGTGGTACGAGCCACATTCACGAGGGTCCCACACAATTGATTTGTCCGGGTAAATGCCCGTCCCATCGCCGCCAGGATGTCCAGAGCAATTACTCACCGAGTCACCAACCAGCGGGGGTGGGTGACTACTCCATCCTCTCCATCTGCATTGAAACCATACCCTGCATCCCTTTCCAACTACGCTGTGAATTCGGCTTTGAACGAGACTACCCGTGAAACAGAGAACTTGCAAGACGCCTTCCCCTGTGAAGTCAGCTATGAACTAGCTTCCAAACATAACGCTGCATGGACAACGAGCTACGCTACGCTGCTGCTGGTTGGATTTGGCAATATTCTGATAAGATCTCTCACTGCTTCGCTCACCTGGAAAGGAGCTCAACTCATCATGTAGCCCTGGATCCTTGGTCAGTACAGTGCAATACACTTTCTTGAAGACCCAGCCCAGACGATTTTGCAGTAGTGCATAAGCTGGGGATAGGCCAAAGGGTAGCAGCGACGGGAACCATCCCCTTCCGCACTGTACATGCCCTCTGTAAGCTTTTGGCCTTTCAACTATTTTGGTGGTAGCTAATAGATTTTTTTCCTTCAAATTTAGCTAATTAATTTTTGACGGGCATTCCTGGCGTTAGCTAAGTTTGGAAAATTTTTGAAGTTTTTTTCATAAAAAAAAAGAATATTTTACTCCTAAAATTTAGAAACTATCTACTTAGCACTTTTAGTTTTATCTTAATAAAATCTTGCCGAGCCTTCGACACTTGCAACAATACTCTGTTTCTCAAATTTTTTTTCCTGTAAAGTCTTAGTCCCCATATACAGTTGGAAGATGACATAGACTGAGGTTTAAACTTTTGTCTCCTTCACTGAGCGAGACATCCAATAGGGTATCCTTCAATGGCATGGCTTGCAGTTTGTTGCAATATCAAATACAGAATCAGTATTTAGCCATGCATTTGAATTTGGGAAAAAAATCAAATTTATTACTTTGTAGTTATGGGTCATGCTGAAATGAAAATAAATCAAATCACTCAACAAAACCAAAAAGAGGGCCGAGAAACCAAAAGCTAACTTTCAGGCAGGTGCTTCGCTTGGCTAGTTGTTCTCAGCTTTAACATCTTATCCCCCTGTTGATGATCTGCACTGCCACCCAGCCATTCTTCTTTTGCACTGAATTTTCATATGCCCCTGGTGCCATTTGTGTGTGAAAATGAAGCTTGGCCGGCCACCGAAAGACATAAAGAAAGAGTAATTCATGCATCTGGAAAAGAGGGAAGACTCCAAAACCGTTGTTGTGTTTGTGTATTGGAGACTCACCTAATGATGGGCGAGTACATATCACATTATAACACTTTATGTGAGTTACAAAGAGCAATGCAAGTTTTATATGATATAATGGAAACAACTTTAAACTTTTTCAACTCCATTTACACCCTGCTTAATGCAGATATTTAACCTCGGGGAACAATAAAATATAATGTGTTTTCCTCATTCATAAAACAAATATGTTGTCCATTATGAAAGGGCTTACTCTTTTATATCTTGTGATCTAATTGAAATGAATATTCATCAAATTTCCCACCAGAATTTAAATAAGTTTTTATCTCCATTTTATGTTCTCTAAATGTACTCAGAATGATGCTCTTTCCTTAGAGCATCATCTTTTTATATTCAAATCTTAGAAAAGTTGTTGCCCATGCTAATCCCGTCAGCAGTAAGAATCAATTTCTTCCATATTTATCAGATTTATTTTATGATTGATGAACGATAAACAGTCTGCTCTCTTTATCTACGAAGGCATGCATTTTCTACTTTTCGGCATCTTGTCTATCGATATTTCTACATTCTTCTTTTTGCAATCATGCATTCCTTCTCTTGGGAAATCATGTGTTTCCTTTTTTGTGGCACCACCTTTAATTCACATAATTTTTTATTGGTTACCCAGATGATAATGAGCACCTAATTCACCTAATGCAAGTGGTGGGAGCACTTTGTTTTGCAAGGAAAGGTAAGATAGTCCTTCAATTTTTACACCTGCTATTCAATTATTGTTGGCTGGATCATTTTTTTTCCTGTACAAGGTGCATAACAGTGTGGGTTTATGTATTTTTTTGTAGGGAAAGGAACGTGAATTCTTCAATTTTCGCAGAAGTATTCTTCAAATTTTGTTGGTTGGAATCATTATTTTTTGTCTATCCAAAGTGTACTACAATTTAGGATTTCGGTTTTTTTATAGGCAAATGTAAGATAATCCTTCAATTTTTGCTTGTTGAATCTAATGATGAAAGTTTAAACTTGATCTCTCATTGGGGGACTACCTTCAAATTAATGGAGATATGTAAAACATGAAGTAAGTCTGGGTTATAAGAATAGCATAAGAACCCTCGTGTATGCATTGCATGCAACAGAATCACTAATCACCCCATATAATGTAGGAAAAATGTGTTAGTGAATATTGCATTATGTTTCACATGCAACATACAATTTGCATAGTGACCTCTATCTCCATGAAAAATCCATCATTTATTGGCACAAGTACTGATGATTCTATCTTGGCATCTCTTAGCACATTTGAGCAGCAGGCGATTCTCAATTTTTGACATGTTTGGAGTTAAGGTTCTTGTTTGGTTATATGGTTTGCAATGTTTATGAATACAAATATTGTTTCTTGATTGCATATTAACTATATCTTTGTATTTTTTTGCATGCAGATGTGGATTGCCAAGACCCAGTATGAGGAGTCAGGTCCCTCAATTGTCCATAGAAAGTGTTTTTAAATAGTGCACTATATTGATTATGCTTTATGGCGGGCCTTTAGATATTGTGACTGGAAAACAAGATTGTCGATATTTTGTTTTATTATCATGTTTTAGAAATTGCATCTGTATAGTTGGCTTCTAGGAATTCTTAAGGACCGTTTTCTCATATATGTTTAATGTGATTGTCATGAGGAGGCATCTTTGTTCTTATGCTTAGGTTTTGACAATAAAGCTTCTGGCCATCATTGTTTCTGAATTTTGCTCTGGAAATTGAGGTGAATGTGTAGGGTGTTTAATATATAATGGTCAATCATTTGTTGAGATTTTTCCTATTTATCTTGAAAATTGAAACTGTTGTGAAAAATATCGTCTCTTTTATTCATTTTTGGCAAATCTTGTGTGCTTCCATTTCAAAATATGTGGTTTACACCAACGATATACCGTTTTCTTCTCAGTTAAATAAGTTCAATTCTATAACACCAAAATTAAGTTATTTGGTAGCAATTCCAACCATACATTGCATTGTTCATTAATTTACTAACCTTGGGAAATTTCTGAATTATGACAAGAGTTTCCATAGGTTGTGGGACTGTTTGTGCGAAGTTTGAGACATGGGTCTATTTTTTCTTTTCAATGATTAACTGAATTTATTAACTTTCAGCCCTAGAAATATTTCAATGCCATTGGACAATGCCATTATGAAAATGGGTGATTATATCAAATGTTTGCAAAAAGAAAATGCAGTACTTCATCAACATACCAGAGTTGGTAAAATTGTCCCTTGTTGGTTAAAATGAAAATAGGCTCATAGCCTTCAAAGTTCAGCTACCTTTAATTGTGTGCCACGTAACTTTGTAAAAGAAATCATATTATCATTGTTCCTTTTGGAGAGAAAAGAATCCTGTTATAAAATCAAATTATCATTTATCAACCTTTAATTCTTTTGGGATAGCAAAGAAGCTTGTTATAAAAAAATCAAACTATCATTTACCCATATTTACCATCCTTTAAATGATGCTAAATGTAACATTTCCACACTGCAACAATACTTTCAAAACACAATTTAAATTTTCATGCAACGTGACATGACTACCAAAGGATTGGATGTGTGAGCATGTCAATTCATAATTGCATCATGATAACCTTTATAATGTAAAAGCTTCATACCTTTGCATCCATACTCACAAAATTTTCACCGTTATTGTACTTGTAACTGAACCCAGCTGACCCATGCAACATAATTTTGGATTGGTGGATGACTCTACTTCCCTTTGTATGTTGGAACATGAGGGGAATAATATGTATCCATGGATGACATATTCAAACTTGCAGAGGAGTATAAATGGGTCTAGCTTGGATGGTTTAGAGATTTGGTAATCTTTGCATTTAAATTTTCTTGCTAGCTACTTAAAAGAATACTGAATTG
>LPNX010416617.1:286724-294224 GCA_001517045.1 Pseudotsuga menziesii
TCTAACTTTTTTCTAATCTCCCCTTGTTATACTAGATTACTAGGTTGAACTACTGCAACAGGTAATCCACTTTAAGTGTTTTCTATTTTGTAGCTTGTATGGAGTCTACAAGTACTACAATGTTTTGTGGTATGTATGCATTCTCTAGAAAGTGAGAAGATAGAGTGAGAAGAAAGTGTACTTCAGCATTCACCATTGTCTCCTAACAAGTCTCAAATATTGTATTCAGGTGAGCGAAGCAGTGAGAGATCTGATCAGAATATTGCCGAATCCTTTGTAAAGTGTCCATTTGTAAGGGCTTTGGTATGAAGCTGTAAATTTAACAAATGTTAGCAATAGGTGGGAAAAAGAATCTTTACTTGCTTGTTTTAATTTTAAGACTAGTACAGAGATAAGACAATAGGTTCCCACAGATAATAGCCTTTCCTAATTTAGTGGGGCCTTTGGTTAACTAGTAATAATATGATGTTTTAAGGAAATTAAATTATTCTAGCACAGATAGTCCATTAGATCAGATTTGTATATGATCTGGGAAGGCTAGAAAAATTAAAGCTCAAAAACATTAGAAGCTCCAAAATTTAATAAATCAAAATTTTTTGGTTTTTTCTAATGGTGGATGTCAAGGAACCCCAGGTAATGTGGCGTTAGTGACATTCTGCATTTGAACATAAATCATTATGTTTCTTCTAAATATGCAAGCATGACAAGGGACAAATAATAAAGCTGAATTCTTTACCTTATGGTGACTTCTGAAATCTGTAGTGGATAGAAGCATTGATAAGCTATACAGGTCATAGGGACTAAAAGCTCTACTAATGGAATCTGTCATATAAAAAATCTGGTTTATAAGTCCAATCATGAGAAGGGTTCGAGGGGTAAAACTGAAATTTTCAGAAATTTCTTTCACCCACATGAAATTCAATGTTCAAGCTGACAGTGTTTCTAAAGAAGCCTTGATACTCCAGGAAAGGACTTTGCCTGAACAGAAGTTCAAGAATGAAGCTTTCCTTCCAGAAACTGTGTACAGTTTTTACTAAATCAGCTTGAAATTGCTGTAGCTAGGCTTTGATGTTCTTGAAGAATGGTCTTTTAAATATTCTGTATAAATATGGGCTGTTTAGGCATTATCATGTATTTTCTGAATGTTTAAAAGGACGTAGTAGCTGCAATAGCCTACGAATGACTGTAATATGTAGATTTAGGTTTTTATTTTGAGCTGGCATTTTGGCAGAAGCAAAAAGAGACCTTGGGTTTGAAAGATGTTAACATATTAATGAAATTTTGATTTGATATATATTTTGATTTATGTTCTAAAGTGATAAATATAAACTTCCATCTAATGAAAAAATAAAAAAGATAAACTACTTTGGTTGTAAATAAAAGGCCAACAATACTATCGAAGATTCTAAGTAAGTCCATTTCTACCATTCTCCCATCTTTCTTATGTGCTCAGAAGAATCCAACAAAATAAACTCGTCACAATTTGAACAAATTCTCAAACACTAAAGCCATCACAACATCTTATGAACCTAACCTGATAACTGCTAATAAATTGACTGGAGATGTGACTATCAAGGAAAGAGAAACCTCTGAATGGAATATGAGCTGAAATTGGAGAACTTACAGCTGAAACATGAGTTTTCTAGGCTGAAAATTGGAAAATTGAATTTCTAAACATAAATCTCAAAAACTGTCAGTGAAGTAAAAAAATCTTAAACGTTAAAAAATATGTTCAATAGTCATTTTTTTTAATTTCGACCAAATACATAAAGTAAAGTAACTTCAATGAAAAATACATCCAATAGTCCCTTTTTTATTTAATTTCAGACCTATACAAAGTAGTAATCACTTTTTTTAATTTCAGCCAATTACATAAATAAACTAACTTTCATGAGGAGGAATGGCCACCAACTCAAGGAAAGTCTCCCACAAAATATAGACAAGGAAAGTCTGAATCTGCTCCCCAAAAAGAGAGTGAGCAGTACCTTGAATGAATCAACAATGTCAAATTGCTCCCATCTCTGAATCCGCTCCTTAAAAATGCGATAACTGTTAACTGGGGACAGTAAGACTTTGATATTACAAATACCCTTTTGGACACCTCTTGGGCTGAGGGAGCAACAAAATTGTTATAAAAACTGAAGCAAACATTACAATAGTGACAGTTTAGAAGGATGCTTCTCTTATTAGGATGAAGCAAAGATGCCCCTCTTACCCAGTAAGAGTATGACCAAAAATAAGTATGGCCGACTTAAACAGCGAAAAGAGAACCCTCTGGCTTAAAATATGCAGCCTACTCCGCCAAAGCACTACAGGATTTGCACCTCACCCTAACTACCGTAACTACCGGCTTTCACAAAAAAACCATGTCTTTGAGAATTTGAACCCTTGTCCAATAATATCACCACTACCGCTTAACGTTCGAACCAATAAACTGTTTACAGAACTAGGTCTTCAAGAAAGTGTATTGCACTGTACTGACCAAGGATCGAGGGCTACATGATGAGTTGAGCTCCTTTCCAGGTGAGCGAAGCAGTGAGAGATCTGATCAGAATATTGCCGAATCCAACCAGCAGCAGTGTAGCGGAGCTCGTTGTCCATGCAGCATTATGTTTGGAAGCTAGTTCATAGCCGACTTCACAGGGGAAGGTGTCTTGCAAGTTCTCTGTTTCACGGGTAGTCTCGTTCAAAGACGAGTTGGAAAGGGATGCAGAGTATGGTTTCGATGCAGATGGAGAGGATGGAGTAGTCACCCACCCCTGCTGGTTGGTGACTCAGCGAGTAATTGCTCTGGACATCCTGGTGGCGACGGGACGGGCGTTTACCCGGACAAATCAATCGTGTGGGGCCCTCGTGAATGTGGCTTGTACCACAGGATGGATTGTGCTGGTGCACCGGAAATTTAGTAACGACCGTTAACGGAGTAGTCTAACGCCGGGCGAAATCGTCGACCCGTTAGACTACTCCTAAAAATATCATAGCAATTGTAAGGTGCTCATTTACAGGGCCTTGTTCAAAGTACTTTTATTCTTTTCATATAAACAGAGATGTACATGTGCATTTTGATTTTATAACAAAAATAATGTGGAGAACCACCACACCCACTAACTAAACTCCAAAGCCGGGTTGTGTATCTCCATAAACACCCTTTAACCTAATACCACAAAAAAATAATAAAAAATATAGTGGAGAACCACCACAACCACTAACTAAGCTCCAAAACTGGGCTGTATATCTCTAAAAACACCCTTTAACCTAATACCGGTCCCTTGAGCATACATATAGCATAAAAAAGTAACTTAATTTCTGTTTTTCCTTTTCTTCTTATATTGGCGAGTCTCTCATCTGCAAGAGGATGGGACATGCTCATCCTCCTCGTTATACCCCTGGCGTTGATCCTTCCCAGACGATTCATGACCTGCAGAAGCGAGTTCATCATCACATCCTGTACTAACCTCTGGGGGTTCCTCGCACCCACTATCAACTGCTCCATTTGAATTAGATTGTTGGGCGTCCTATGACACCAAAGCATAATTTAATCAATTAAATTATGCATTGACATTGAGAAACATAAATTTTCAGATATTAATTCCATCTACATAATGGCTAGATAATCTATTCTTCTAGCATGTTTATGCAACTTTTGATTCAGAATCTTGAATCATATCCAATCAGAAAAGTATATCCTTGCCTGTTTTTCTTTACTGGTTGCAAATTTCGCTCCCCGCTCTAGCATCTGTTGTCGGAGGCCTTGTACACCATGCTTCAAAGCATATTTAAGGTCCTTTTCTGAGACAGCCTTTCCAAACTGGCGAATCTACTTGCAGAAAGAGTAAACAAGTCATAGAAAAGTTATGAAATAAATGGAATAACTAATAAAAGTGAACAGGCGTGCATCAGCTTCGGAAAGGTGCATGCACAATTATGATTCGAAAAGGCAAAGCAGTATTTCCATCCATTGGAAATCATCAAAACATCACCTATAGACCGGACGATTGAATGTAAGGCTATCAGATACTAAATGATAAAAAAGGGAAATATGTGTCTGGTTTAATACTTCACCCATCATCAAAGACGATCTCCAAATGTAAATAAAAAAATAAAATAAAATCCGTATCTGGCTTTATTTCTGTCTACACCCGTTAAAGTTCTTAACGATCTCGTGTGGAACTATGAATCTTGTGCAAATAAGCTTGGACTTACAGAGCTCTTTTAAGGTCTGCATATTTGTTCTGTTTGATGCTATAGCCTGGCACGTAGGTCGAAACGAAAGACGCCATTATTGCTTTCTAAGGACTCCTTTTTTAATTTATTTATCATGGCTAGAAAATTATAAAATTATTTAGTTTGTGGCACCTCATTGTTGCGGGATCGTTGGATCAAACAGCTGTAACAAATCTCAAGCTATTTGAGATTAGGCTATAACCTTGATAACTTCCTTTCGATTTTAATTTTGTTGCATCATTGTAGCTTACTTAAAAGAAAGAAGTATTTGAAGTAGAACTCATTGATAAGACATGTGGTTTCAATATAATACAGGGAACGCAATTGATAGCTTTGAAAATTTCAAGGTGTCTGCCACCTACCAAGTTTCAGTATAACACAAGGAACAAAATTGATAGCTTTGAAAATTTCAAGGTGTCTGCCAGCTACCACGTAGCTTTGACAGATATTTCAAGCAAATCTTTAGAAAACACACAAAAAATTACGCCAAACTCTCAACTAATCCATCTGACTGAGTTAATGCTGCTGACGTTAGCCCGCCGCCGGGTCTTGGGGCACAAAGTCCCAGGCCTACGTCACCTATATCAACCAATAAAAAGCAAGATAAATCAATATTTAAATAATTCCCAAAAATAATTAATACAAACTATAGCAAAAATTATATAATTTTGTTGAAGTTGCTACAAATTCGTCGAAATAATCGACCTAACCGATTCATATATATCCCCTCAGGCGGGGACATAATAAAGAACTAATTTTTTTATTTATGAATATGATAATAATTATACTTACTTATATAATGTATTATAATTATAATATTTACTTAATTTATATAAAATTATGTACAATATTTATTTATGTGATTATTTTATAATATTTGTAATTATATTTATGAATTTAAAGTTATATATAATTTAAAAATCATATATTATTTTTCAATATACAAAATAAATTTTCTTACATATACTTATACTTATTATTTTGTGAGAAAATATGAATAATTGCAAAGATAAATTAAGAATAATGTCGGAGAGAAGAGAAGCGATGTATAGAGCAAATGGAAGAGGAGTCGAAGCCAACACAAAAATATACAACCTAACAAATAATTTATTATTTAAGAAAAACTTAAAAATTGCAAATAAAATTTGTGGGCGATGCGGAGAGGAGATGAACACAGAAGAGGGAAGAGGAAGAAGAGAGGAGATGTACATAGAAGAGAGGAGAGGAAGAAGAAAGAAAAATGTTGATGGATTCTTATGTGAAAAAGCAAGTGGATTCTTTTGATTTGACGAAGTACCATGCAACAGTCAATGAAAGAGCCTGCAAAAAAAACTTGACTTAAGACTTTGAGAGCCATCCTTATCTAGATTGTTAATTTTTCACATCCAATTGGCAACTTACAAAACTTGACTTAAGACTTGGAGAGTCATCCTTATCTAAATTGTTGATTTTGCACGTCCAATTGGCAACTTACAATTGACTTTCCTAAGTATTGGGTAGATATACAGAATCTAACAATCAAGATAAACTCAACGGAGAGGAGAGAAAGAAGTGTTTACACGTAGGTGGCCATTCTTTTTTTTTATTAATTGTTTTAATAATGCGTGGCAAGTAAGAAATTTATTAGTTTAACAATGCTTTAATATTATTTGAAAGTAACACCTTCACCTCGGATATCATTAGACTAAGAAAATTTATTAGTTTAGCAATTCTTTAATATTATTTGAAAGTCATGCCTTGGGTATCATTGGACTAAGGAATCTTTGTGAATGGTGACCTTATCTATCGTGAATTTGGTTTTATGGTGCTCCATGTATTTTTACTAACAAGTATATTGACATTTTTCTAAGAGGGAGAGAGATTTGGAGTTGCACTTAGTTTATTTTTTTCTCTTAATAATAATTCAAGGAAAATGATAAATTCTTGATGTCTTTTAGGCATTCATTATGTAGATATTTTTCTATTTTATTATGTTATTTCTTTTTTGTGAACTTCTTTTGGAATGTAATCAACTATTTTTTTTTTTATAATTTTTTTTTTATTTCATGTATTGAATTTCCCTAACGAGGATTTCGTAGAGCATTTTTCCCAGATTAAAAAAACACAAATTACATTATGGTTATATGGTTCTAAACAATTTAACAAATACATCAATAAAAGAGCATCTTATAATGATAAGACTAATTTATTATTATTAAATAAGAACAATTTAAGAAAAATATTTATAGAACTAGGGTGTGTGCAAGTTGATGAGGGTCTTTTTTGACGCGTTAGATGTAATAGAAAACTGAAAAAACATGCATACATCAACTTGCATAGATATTTTGAGACACTTACACAATGAATCTTGTGATGAGTAAAAAACAAGAAATGTAGGAAATTGAATGCCATTTCCAAATATATAAATTTTTTCCATTGAAAATGTTGTCAACTATCTAAAGTTAGATATTTTTTAACGGACATTTTTTATTTTTGGGACAAATTATAAGGTATATGTTTTTGTGGGTGCAGCCTTTGAGTGACTAAATGATAAAATAAACTTATGAAAACTGGTAGACATATAGAAAACATATAGTACTAGTGCACACCTATTTTTCCAATAATAAAAATAAAATTTTTAATTTTTTTTTTAATTATGTAAGAGATCAAACTTCAAAAACGGTATGTCAATTGTGGGTGCAGCGTTTGGATGTTTTAATACAATTATTTGGAAATGGGTTTTTTCTATCATGTAGAGGTCGGTGTTCTTTAGTGCACCATAATTTTTTTTTAAATGGTTGAGAAATGAAAAAGATTTGGACGAAACACTAACAGTGTGTTTCTTGAGTTGAGGAGTGATGACATAAGATAAATAAGAAAAAAATAGAAAAAATTATGTATTCTTATTAAAATTTACATATTTGGAATCTACAAAAAAAACTATATTGGTTTCTAAATTTTCATAAAAAATGGAGGTGTGCAGTATATTGTAACCAACGACTAAACACAAGCATATTGAAAATTTAGATATAATGTTGAATTAGCCATGGTTTATCATACTCCAAGGAATATGTATGTTGAATCCGAAACAAATTCCAAAGCAGACACATAGGCATAAGAATTCCATGCAAGCATGGGTGGAGGCTCGGCCTTATCATTTGGAGGGAATACATTTTTAAATTTAAACAAAACACGTGCTCATTATATTGAACAATATCGTGTGCGCGTTGTATTGATTAAAAACGGGAGAGCATTTTAGTGAATAACAACGCGTGCATTTTAAAATACTACAATGAG